>WWET01004027.1:14617-29263 GCA_011038615.1 Limnodynastes dumerilii | reverse complement strand
GTGTGTGTACAGTGTATATATTCATCCAATCTCTTCCCCTTGCATGTACTCCCCCTTATGTGTCTCCAGTCTCCCAATATTCCCATCATGTCTCTGCAGCCCCCCAATTTCCCCATCATGTCTTCTGCAGCCCTCAGTATCCCCATCATGTCTCTGTAGCCCATCAATTTCCTCAATGGGGGATGGGGTTTTATCCCCAAACTGCGGAAGAATACTACTGTTAGAAGGAACAAATTCAAAGGGTGACTAAGAGATCATCAATCCATTTCCTTTATCAGACGCCCGAATCCAAGAACGCTCTTCAGGACCATATCCTTTCCAATCGACCAGGAATTGGAGATGACCATGTCGTATTCGAGCATCAATGATTTCTCTGACCTCAAACTCATTCTCTGCAGATCCAATTATCTTAGGTGGTCTCTTGATGGGCATATAGAACTTGTTGATGACCAATGGTTTGAGAAGGGAGATATTAAATACTTTAGGCACGTGGAGGTAAAAAGGAAGATCCAGTTGATACGCCACAGGATTAATAACTTTGGATATTTTGAAAGGTCCGATGTATCTAGGTGCGAATTTCATCGAGGGTACTCTGAGCCGAAGATTCTTAGAAGACAACCAGACCTTATTTTCTGGACGCAAGAGAGGAACTGCCTGTCTTTTGCGATCTGCTTGTGCCTTATATTGTTGAGATGTTTTTAATAGTGAGGTTCTGACCTTACTCCAAGATTCAGAGAATTCTTTGAGAAGAGTTTTGGATGCAGGAACCTGTGAAGCAGGGAGTGCAGAAAACGGTGGTATTCTGGGATGTTGACCGAACACTACATTGAACGGAGTGGTATCCAATGACTCATGATAATGATAGTTATGAGCAAATTCTGCCCAAGGTAGAAGTTGGACCCAGTTGTCTTGGGAAGATGACACATACAGACGAATGAAAATCTCCAGATCTTGATTGACTCTCTCTGTCTGCCTGTTGGTCTGAGGGTGGTAGTCTTGAGTTTAACTCCAAGACTGGAACACAAAGATCTCCTGAATCTTGCCGTGAACTGAACTCCTCGATCAGAAATGATTTCTTCAGGACAGCCATGTAACCGGAAGATATGTTGAACGAAGAGTTTGGCTAGAACTGGAGCAGAGGGAAGACCTCGGAGAGGGACGAAGTGGGCCATCTTGTAAAACCTATCCACTATTACCCAGATGGTGTTGAATTTATCACATAGTGGAAGGTCAGTCACAAAGTCCATGGATATGTGAGACCAAGGGGTCTTAGGAACAGAAAGAGGCTGAAGAGGTCCCACAGGTAGTTAACGGGAAACTTTATGTTGAGCACAGTCCGAACAGGCAGCGATGAATTCGGTAGTATCTTGGTGAAGAGTTGGCCACCAGTAAGAGCGAGAGAGAAGGGCTACTGTCCTTTTAACTCCAGCGTGACCTGAAAACTTTGAAGCATGCACCCATAGTAAGATCTTCCGACAGAGAGACTGAGGAACAAAAGTCTTTCCAGGTGGTGGAGGTTTGATGAGTTGTGTGGTTGCCACTTGAATCGGATTTAATATAAGTTGAAGCTTCTCTGTGTCAGAATCTATGACCGAAAAGGACCTAGATACTGTAGAGAAAAATTGAAGCGTGAGAAAAATAACGACTCACTGGCTTGGCGCGGGTTGAGGCAACGAGCAGTTTGAAGGTACAAAAGGTTTTTGTGGTCAGTCAGAATGGTAAATTGATGAGTTGCTCCCTCCAAAAGGTATAGCCATTCCTCTATTGCAAGTTTCATGGCCAAAAGCTCTTTTTCCCCGATTGGATAGTTTTTTTCCGCAGGTTGGAATTTTCGGGAGAAATAGGCACAGGGATGGATCTGGTTATCTGAAAAGCGCTGTGACAGAATGGCCCCTACTCCCTCTGATGAGGCGTCAACCTCTACTATGAAGGGTTGAGAGAGATCTGGTTGGCGAAGCACCGGAGCCGTGGAGAAGGCTTCTTTTAGCTGGAGGAAGGCTGTAGAACTCTCGGAAGGCCATTTGGTGGGGTTAGAACCTTTCTTGGTTAAAGAGGTAATGGGAGCCAAGATGGTGGAGTAATTACGGATAAACCTCCAATAAAAGTTGGCAAATCCTATGAATCGTTGGATTCCCCTGGTTGTCGTAGGCTGGGGCCACTCTAATATAGCTTGAACTTTGGCGGTGTCCATACGGTGCTCAGAACCAGACAAAATAAACCCAAGGAATGCCACTTCACTGACTTCGAAGATGCATTTCTCCAATTTTCCATAAAGGTGATGCTGACGAAGACGGGACAACACCTCTCTGACTTGAAGGCGATGTTCCTCCAGAGAATGTGAGAAAATCAGGATGTTGTCCAGGTACACTACGACAGATTGGTTGAGAAGATCCCTGAAAATTTCGTTAACAAAACTCTGGAACACGGCTGGAGCGTTGCTGAGTCCAAAGGGCATTACCAGATATTCGTAGTGTCCGTCCCGTGTGTTGAAAGCTGTTTTCCCACTCATCTCCGGAACGGATCCTAATGAGGTTGTATGCCCCCCGTAGATCTAATTTGGTGAATATTTGGGCTCCTCGAATTCTGTCGAACATCTCCGGAACAAGGGGAAGAGGGTACCGATTCTTAACTGTGATGTTGTTGAGACCTTTGTAATCTATACAAGGGCGAAGACCCCCATCTTTCTTTTTAACGAAAAAGAAACCGTCCCCAGCGTGAGAGGTGGAAGGACGTATTAAGCCACGTTGAAGGTTCTCAGAGATATACTTGGACATAGCTTGGGTCTCTGGAATCGATAAAGGGTATGTTCGACCGTGTGGAGGAGTAGAACAAGGGATTAAGTCAATCGGACAATCCCATGGACCGTGGGGAGGCAACTTGTCGGCGGCTTTTGGGGAGAAGACATCAGCAAAATCTTGTTATGGCGCTGGAAGTTTAATATCTTCTGAGTTTTTCACCAAACGAAGGGGAGACACCTTGGGGGACACAGCCTTGGAAGCAATTGGAACCCCAGCTGAGTATTTCAGATGTAACCCACTCCACATGTGGGTTGTAGGCTTGAAGCCAGGGTAATCCGAGAATAATAGATGAGGTAGCCTAAGTAAGCACTAGAAATTGAATGGATTCGGAGTGAACTGGACTGCCAGTTTCAAAGATGAAACGGGGGGCCTTCAGATAATGCTTGCGCATAGGGACCCAAGCAGCGCCTAGACCTATGACCGGACTGAGCACTGACTGGAATGTAGGATAGGAGTCAGACGGAGAATCCTGACACTGGATACAGTCAATGGGCCTGATCCGGACCTACGCATGAGAGCGGAGCGTATTATCGCTCCAGCGTAAAAACTTTCACTCCCACGACACTCCCCTTACCTTTACCTCCGTACGCCGGCTGAACCCCACCTTAATTTTTCCCGGCGTCGGTACGAATTTTCGTAGCGATGCGCTGATCATACCGGACTAAGCACGCCCATACTGTACAATTTAAATGGCTCCCCCGCCTACATTCTCTAACTCCAGCGTCCGTACTAACTTCGTAATATAAAAACGCCCCGTCGTCGGAAAAAACGCAAAGAATAAGGACGCCTGAATCGCCGCTACGAAAAGGTCTTTGGAACGACTGGAAGTTGTCACTCTGCACATGCGCAGTGCGTTTTTTCTGACGAATTTATGCTTACGACCAGCGTACGATCGCTTGCGAACGTAGGTCTGGATCAGGCCCAATAGCACTGGACTGTAGGCAATGGCACGGACTGGACTACAGGCAAAGGCACTGGACTGAACTGTAGGCAATAGCACTGGACTGGACTACAAAAGACTGTATGAACGCTGCCAATCTGCATAGCGGGGAGCGGGGGGATGTCCTGCGCCTATCCAGCATGGCGCCAGGTTGCACCGCATCCCCTCGCGGAGCGGGTCGCACCGGCCCTGTATAAATATATAATACTTTGTTGTTCACCCTGATGAAAACCGCATAATTCGCGGTTGAAACGTCGGTCTTCTTATGGATTAAAATTGCCGGATAGGCTAATTATTTGCAAGTACTGAAGTCTCCAGAGTGACTTCTCTCTTCACTGATTATATATATATATATGTGTGTGTGTGTGTGTGTGTGTGTGTGTGTGTGTGTGTGTGTGTGTGTGTGTGTATCAAGCAAAGCAAACCTTTTTCCAGTATTTTATTATAGCATATGCCAATGTTTAAACCACAAAGAGTGGTTTTTACAGGGTCAAAAAACAATAACACAACAAACACACACACACAATACATAAATACACACACAAATACATATGATAAAAGCCTGGCACCATGCTGCAGCCTCAGAATCGGAAGTCTGGAAGTTTTGAACTTTGTTTGTTTTGGACCCCCTTTGAAAACCACTATTTGAGGTTGAAACATTTGGATAAACTATAATAAAATACCTGAAAAGTTTTTCTTACCCTCTGCTAACAAGCCATGTGAGCATCTTATTGGCCTTTCTATTCTGTTTTTGACCGTTTTAAGACCCCAAGCCAGTTATCTCATTTTAAGGAGTAATAGTATCCAGTGTTTTTTTTTTTAAATCTATTTCTAGCAATCTATGTAAATACATGAATGTGTGTGTGTATATATGTGTGGGCTTGCATACTCAGTTGCCAGCCCGGTATGGCAGAATGACCAAATACATATGGATACAAGAGTGGCACTCAGAGATTATTGGAGTAAAGCACTACTGTAGGAGTCCAGAGCTTCCAACGTTTTCAGTTTTAATGATAAAAGTTTTGCGATTATAACTGAAACGCCGGAAGAACTGAATTCCTAGCACTTTAATAACTCCAAGTACCGCTCTTTTTGTGTGTGTGGGTATGTATTTATATATAACATTTGTGTGTGGATCTCAGACCTCTAATGTACCCCACCATACAATTTTCAGTTAGACGTGATATTCCTCTCACAAAAGAAGAGCATATAATTTGGTAATTAAATAAAATGGTAAAGTGTTATATTATGTCCAAATCTTGGCATTAAAGCAGGGAAGCAACCGATCATAGTTATCACTTATGAATGGTGAGTTTGGAACAGCATAGAACACTTTACCATTCCATTTAATTACCAATAATAATATTCTCCTCTTTGGCTAAAAATACTCCTTAAAAATGCAATGAGGAGTATTTTTTACTCTGGCAAAAAAACATGTAGCGCGATCACTGTATGTGTATATATGTATATGTATATATTATAAGGGCATGGTCGTGCCCTTATATTAAGGTTGACTATAATAACCAGCATTCCACCATTTACTTTCTGTCAGAGGGGGGCATGTTGTTTGAGGGGCTGTAGCTCAGAAAGTATTTTATGCATTAAGATGAAATTTTCACCAGTCTGTGGAGAATTGTCTGCTGGTGCTGCATGCCAAAATATTTAGTGAAATTATTAAAAATGAAAAAACTGGAACAGGTTAAAGTGGAAAATGTGGCCGTTTTTTCTACTTCCTGTTTTCTAAGGTCACATTACATTGAAAATTAATTGGGAAGGCAGAAGTCGGTGCAGAAAGGGTCTTTTCACTAGCTGTATGTTTTGTTAGGGAGCTGATGATCCTGGGGAGTGCCTTTGGGGGGTGAGGTGTCAGAGAAAATGACAGGTGTTTTACAATTTAGGAAAATGTGCTGCATTATAGAGATAGGAGAGAGAGTTCCCAGCTCATAACGTTGTCCAAAGGCCCCTTCTACAAGGTCTCTTTGCTCTTTGCTGCGAGTTGTTATGTCCATTCGTAAAAAAAACTTTCTTGTTTTTGTTTGAAGAATTGTTCCTCATTGAGTGTTCTGAGTCACTTTGCGAATTAGCTCACTCAAGATCTGTAAATGAGCGATCAAAGTAATCTCTACGTGGTCTACGCTGAAAAAACCTTGGGCGGGCAATATAACCCGTCTGTGTCCACTTGTAAACTTATTTTCTTTGTAATCTTCCTTCACTTTGCGATATTTCTTCTTCTTAAAGGCAAGTAAATTGTCCTCAAATTGTTGTAAGGACGTCTGAAGCTTCTGGAACCAATCAGTGGACTTGTCAGCTGTTAAAATAGGTACTCCTTCGGATTCAAGTTGTACAATTTGATTGTCAATATTAGTTATTTCTTTGTTAACATGTTCTATCACCAGAATGATCAAGTCCATTGAGCACTGATTTAAAATGGCACACCATTGTTGACAAAAGTTAGCATCGCTCCTCCCAATAGTTAGTTGATTTGTAATGCGAAATCCTGCTGGAATGAGTTGTTCCTTATGGTATTGTGATAGCGTGCGACCATGCAGACGTAACTCTATTGCCCTCTTTTTGAGTTTCAACAAATCATCAGAGATTTCAGTAGGTGTATTTTTGTCAAATAGTAGACTGTCTGTGTCATCAAATAAAATATTAGTAATCTCTTCCTCTGTATATCTTTTGGTGCTGGTTAATGACAATTGATCCATGAATCGACCAAATGAAAAATAATTATAAAGAAAAAATATATCAAAAACAGTAAAAACTGTAAATCCACGATGTCTTACCACAAATGCATGAAATATGAAGAAATTCTCCACTGGTGAGAATAGGGAGCACACGTAAAATGGATAATCTAGTGGGTGCTTGCTTAATAAGGTAAATAAAAAAGACAGTGTCCGTAGTACACCTAAGCAGCACACCAACACAAAACTTTGATATTGAAAAAATTATTTTATATGCATTAATCTGATTAGTTCATCCAGTACATAGGATAAGAGGAATAAAGTGCCAAACGTGCAAATCAATAGCAAAAAGTGAAAAAAATTGTGCAAAATAAGCAGCATCATACAGCAGCAGCATATTGTGGATTAAACAGCATCCCGATGGTCTTCTGAAAGGATGATCCACAAAGATGGGGACCTGTATGCACGAAAGTCCTCAGGTGACCCAACAGCCGTTTCGGTATATCACCGTCTTTCCGGAGTCAGCGGTCTGACTAGAGCTGCAGTGTCAAAAGTAAGCCTAATATGCCGCTATATAAAGAAGAAAACACATTGAAAAACCTACCACAGCTGGCAATCAAGTCCTCCCCACGCCGACATGGAGCCGCTAACTGGACACGTGTGTCTTCCGGCGCTCCAAAGGTGACGTCAGCAGGCGCGCCAACGTCGCTAGGCTGCACCGACGTTGACAGCGCACGTGCAGCCCAGCGGTCATCACGCATGTGCCATCACCAAGGAGACCAGGAAAACAACTGAGTCCTGCCGCAGCGCCTGAGGTCAGGGAAGCACCCGATGACAGAGTGGAATAATAGAAAACAATTAAAATATTTAAACAGTTAATCTGAAGAAGAAATAGAATGACACAGAGACCATACATGACAAATTACACCTGTAATAATCACTTCTTAAAATTACATCTATAGAAAACATGAGAGGTTCCATTCCTCATTTAACCCTTTAGGTGCCAGACTGTCAAACAAATTAATGAGTCTGGCCTCTTTTTTAAGGTGCAGAAGTCCCCTATCGCCACCCCTTCTCAACAGGGGAATTTGTACAAGGGGCATGCATTTGAGATCCCTCAGTGTGTGTCCTGATTCAATAAAGTGCCTAGCTACCGGTGGTCTTTTGCTATCAATGTGAGAAAAAGCCTTTTTAATAGAGGATCTGTGTAATGCCAGTCTCTCTTTAAACATTCTCACCGTTTTGCCAATATAAATCTTCTGGCACGGGCACAAAATTAAGCATACAACACATTTACTTTCACATTAAAATCTCTGCCTAATCTTAAACATGAAATTTTTGTGTGGATGTCTGAACTGCTCCCCCAACAATAGATAGGAGCAATTAATACACCCACTACAGCGGAAGACTCCGCACTTGGCCGTGAGCCAGGTCTTAGTAGTAATGGGTAATATATCCGTTTTAACCAAATTGTCACTAAAATTGGCACTCCCTCTGAAACTCATTAAAGGCTTAGACTGAAGGACCTATTCGAGGGTCACTAGAAATAATGTGCCAATGTTTGGCTACCACTTTACTTAATTTTCTCGAAATGGTTGAATATGTAGTACATAAAACAATGTGGTTCTCATTATTTTTACTTTTGGGAATAAATAAACTATCCCTATCTAAAGCTAGGCACTTTTTGATTGCCTTGGCAACCTCATTAGAGTTGTAACCTCTGGCTATAAATCTATTGCCCATTTCATTTAGGGCATAGGGGAGCATAGCCCTATCTGATGTAATGCGAGCTACTCGCAACATTTGTGATAGAGGAAGACCAATCTTGAGGGGTTGAGGTTGCCAAGCCTTAATGTCGTAATTTCATTGCTTTTTGACGTTTGAACGGTAAAGTTTTAAAGGTTTCTATGTTTTGTGTCAATACAAGAAACCTTAATCAGAAATGTTAAACGGCAAGGTTTTTTGTCTATGGAATATGTATATGTGTGTGTATATCAATTAATTGGGAGGGGGCCTTCAAACCATTATCTTGCTTAGGGCCCCATGAAGTCTTAATCCGGCATTGCCTTTGGAGGAATCCAGTTCTGCAAAGAATTTGGAGAGGGAGAACAGGAGGCCTCTAGTGGAGGAGACAGGTCATAACAGGGGTTGATTGTAACACTTCCCCACATGCACAATTGTGCACACTGCAGTCTTTAAGTCGCTCCCCGTTTATCTCCAGCATTTCAATATTCTCCACCTTGTGTGTTTTCAGCTTTCCAATATTTTACCCTCTTGTGTGTTTCCAGACTGCCAATATTCCTCCCTCATATCTCTCCAGCCTCCCAATATTCCCTGTTATGGTTTTTCCAGCACTTCAATATTGTGTTGTACTGCATATCTCCTCTTGTGTTCCAGTGTTCTTCATGTCCTGTTCATGGTTCCTTCCTGCCTCCCTTCATCATCATATCACTGTGCTCCTGCCTCTCTTCCATTAGATTCCACTTATCATTTTCCACCAGTTTCTTCCACTACCCCTGGGCTGTAACCTGTCTAGTGACCTGTAGTGGGCTGCAGCCAAGATCATCCCAACCATCATGGGCTGCAGTGAAATCAGTCCATGGTTATACTCCACTTCCAGGTTACCAGTTCCAACTACCATTAGGCCCCTGCTTGTTACATCGTGAATCCATGACAGCTGGCTACCCTCCGGAAGCTTCAGACATTCTTGCAAGCATTCCTCCATATTAACCACCCTACATTTCTCTGATCCCTTTGTGGGCTCTTAGCTGGTCTTATTGACATTACAGTAGGATCCTTTTGAACCACTGCAGTCTATGTGCTCTCTTTTTGGTCCTCTGGCTTAGTTGCATCAGGTTAGAGCTCTGATTTGCTTTTGGTACTACATTGCTAGGGAGATAGAGGACACAATTGTCGGGGCTTCCTCTTTATCTGATGGCTCTAGCATGGAAGATGGTGTCAGATACAAGTTTAAGCTAATTAATTGTACTACATTTTACACATTAGGGCAGGCCATTGATTTACAATATTTTAAATAAATTTTAAAACAGATCTGCATGCGCAAAACCTATATAGAACCAGCTTATTTATGTTGCATACATAAGTCAGCTCATTTTCTTAATTTGGATCCAGACCTTTGTTATATGTGCAAGGTTTACTCTTTTTATTTAATTTGAGTCTGGATCGGACCCATAAACTTCCATTTAAGGGGTTGGCTTGCAGGCCAAAGTGTTATCCTGCCCCTCAAAATATATGTCCTGGTTTTGTTTATTTTGTCTATTCATAGTCTTTTCTTTCAAGATTCCCTTAAAAAGTTGTCACTTCTCAGTATTCAGGGTAACCACCTAATTACAAGCAGCCTGCCATAATAAAATTGAGAATAAGCAATGGACTCATTTTAGTAAACACTCTCTTTGCCAGTATGGGTAAAAGTTAATTTGAACAATTACTGCAATCTCTCACAATACTTGAAGCCTGTTTGTAAAGACATTCACCATCATAGTGAAAAAATGACCATCATGTATTTGGGAATGACTAAAAAAGTCTGTTTGGTGGCTCTGCACTCTGTTTGAAATGAACACTTTTGGTGCTTCATTATGTGAAAGAACTATGGAACTATAACAAATAGCTTAAAACAATTTAGGGCTATGTAATAAAACAAATGTAACACTGGTTAGGCTGACATTGTTTTTAAGAGAGCTGTGTATGTGACTGTAGTACATGTTTTACAAAATCATAAGTGTAAAGCTTATACATCATACCATAATATAAACAGCTTTGTGTGTATTACAATGTAATTCATAAGGTAAGGCAGATGCATTCCTGTGTTTATACACAGTGAATTTGTTAGAACATTGTTGCACATAATTTGTTCTACTGAATAAGGCATGTCATCATTTTAAAGTTATATGGTTGCACATAACAGAAGCTTGCATTTGTTAATAGCTCATAAAAACGACGTTAATTTTTTTTTTACATATTGTATTGAAGCTTAACTTTCTGTGTTCAAACTCAGTGAGTCTGAAACCAATGAGTTAGAACCCAGCAAGTGAGGGGGCCCTTGTGCAGGACTTGTACATGCCCCCCCCCCATTACCCTTAGACAGGACTGTCCCGATTCGTGGACATCAAAAGGGGTGGGTCCCATTTAAGCCCCGCTTCTTTTTCTGCCAGCGAATCGGGACAGTCCCACCGCAGGGGAAGGGGGGGGTTCATTTGTTTTCATCTGTTTCTTCCCTCCAGGAGATCTTGGAGGGAAGAAATATATACCGAATGAACCCCTCTTCCTCTGGCAACCCTGATATATGGACTTGGGTGCAGAATAAATGCCACAGGGCCCTTGTTCTGAGGATCCCATGTGCAGTGAACACCCTACATCCTTTATAGATAAGCCTATATTCCTTGATTAGTTTACATTTTACTATGTCATCATGAAAATGTTTTTTTTGTAGACTTTGATAAGCAAGGCCCATTTTGCAGACTTTGTGGTGTAATCTAGCTTTTTTCAAACTATTTTGCATTTGGACTGCCTATGCCAATAAAAAACATTTAAAGACACCACCATTCAGAGCATACGCCCACCCTGTACAGTGGGGTTTAGGCATGCGGAAATTAACTGCCAGCCCCTTTTACATAATTGCTTCCGTACAGAGAAAAGTTTTGTACGGATGCATTTCCGACACGTAACATCTGGCGCATGCATACACCGATGTTACGCGTAAAGACTTATGCAAATGACTTGCGTAAGACCCCTTACGTACACCTATTTGTGAATCAGGCCCAAAGTCCTTACTGTTTCAAGTTGCTGGATTAACCTCTTCATTACGGCTTTATGTTGCTGACTTTACTCCTGCAGGGCCCCCTCCCACACTGTACAATTAGCATGCTTCCCCCACCCACTTTAGCAGGCGGAGGGGAAGCACACCTATTTGTTTACTATCGTAACACTAGTGTAACATCTGGAGGGTGACCTGACGTTAGCAGGTCTGGATCCGGCCCATTATTTTTTATATCCAAAAATTACTAATAAATATAAGATTTTATTATGTATTTTTTGCATATTTCTATGACTAATATATGTTGGAGTGCCCACAGTTTACTACATTCTTTACTACACACATAATATACATGCATAACACACATAACTATAACATATATGTATAATGCACACAATATACCTTGTACACCACACACAACACTCTTTGTATGCCTCACTCACACAAACACACATAATATACATGTATGCATAAAATCACATACACACACTCACACAACACTCCTTATATGACACACACACACACTCACACACTTATTGTGCAGGTTCCTGACTCCGAGGTGGACTGGAAGGAGGAAATGGAGGCAGTGAATAGCAGTAGAAGCCAATGAGGGAGAAGCACAATGACATCAGCTACTCCTTAATTGGCTAACAGTCGGGCACTGTGGAAGGCTTCACAAATCTCTATGCGGAGCTCCCTGCTTAAAACTATTAAGCAGGGAGAATGATCAGCTGATACTGCTAGCTCAGCTGAGCCACTCCCCTCGTTGCACTCTGGGCAGTGGCACTGCATGCACAACCCTAGATACGGCCCTGAGTATAGGTTATCCTATCAAAGCTTATTGATTAGGACTTCTGCACCACTTACATTTTTTTGGTTGTACAGATTGGAAAAGTTAAGGTAAGCTTTATGTATTGAAAGTGAGTTCATGTGAGTGGTGTGGTTCATAGAGCAATTGCATGGATGTGTGGATTCCATTAACTTACAAATCTTTTACTCTGAATGCTTAAGTACAGTATCTGAGAATTTATTTCAGTGCTTTTCTCTGGAATTACTGGGTCAGGAAATATGAAGCATTTCAATATTTGCGAGTCAACAACTTTAGATGATATTGATGTTATCATAGCCAAAAGGCATATGCATTATGTCAACATCCACCAGGCAACTGCCAATACAGCTTGGAATTTAGAGGTAATTAGCTAATGCCTCAAGCATTGAAAGACTGAGTGAAGACACCTTTCCATTGGTAACGCTCTCAGAGGAGAGTATATGGAGACAAGAAGCAGTTGGGAAAGAAAGGTACAAGGTAAATTAGTTATTTAATTTGAAGCAATTTAAATGCCTCAATATACAAGCATATTTCCTGGTCCACTGTTGAATGTTATTAGCAGCAAAAAATTTTATGATATCCTTGCATCCCCCTAGCTCCAACTCTAACGCAAAAGTCTGAAGTCTGTACCTGGTTGTTTTTTTCTGCTATTACACAGAATGAACAAACCTTTTAAGCACATATGAGCTTTGTTGTCTCTTTGGATGTAGCTCTATATCAGTTATTGCTGCTGGTTAGATAATCATAAAGGACCTGATCCAGACTTAAGTAGCAGAACGTGAACTAAGGGCTTCCATACGTTCGTCAGCTATTAAACTCCGTACGTGAGGGGAAAGGGCCCTCCCCAACTCATTTTTACGGAATTCTGGGCACTTACGTGTGTATATGCACGGAGATCTGGCTCGCCTCACATATGGCACTGCAGGAAGTATAGAAACGATATTTGTACATCCAATGCGTAATCCAGGGTTCTGGACTTGCACATTAATGAACGATAGGTGATATGTTTTAAGAAAGGACTAGTTAGAAACACTCTTGGAGGTCTGGGTGTCTAGTTGACACTGTCAGTGTAGTGGCAGCATGTGATATAAGGGAGGCTTATAGAACCAATCACAAATACAACCTGTACAGAGTAGTGGGCCAGCTGAAAACAGACAACTAAACCCCAAGCACAACAATAGGTTATAGCAAGAACCTGTCAGAATTAAGTTCCATGAAATTATAACCTTTTCCTTTCATGTTTTATTTTTGTAGAAACAAATTGTTACATTTTAGCTACAACACAATACAATAAAAAATACACAACAAAAGCATTTAGAGTGAAATAGAAATCCAGTCTGTTTTATGCGGTTCTAGTGTTAAATATGGTCAGTTATAGAATTTCTTACATTGTGGAATCCTTCTAACCACATGCATGTGGATGCTATCTGCACAGGTCAAGCCGTTTTCTATGCTGAGAAATATTTACAACCCTGCTGCGATAAGCATCACCACCTGCAATGCATCTTTTTGTTTTATGGGAGGCAGTGATTGTTTCATGGAGGTCTCTCTGCTCACTAGGTCTAATTATGGGCTGTTTATCATGAAGATCAGCAGGTCTGTGGAAGAGGGTCAGGTCTCTATCTCCTTTTATAGACTTTAATTGGCTGAGAAAAACATGCAGAAATGACTCGGTGCAAAGCTGTCTGGCACAGGTTCAAAATGTCTGCTTGGATCTATTACTTTAAAAGGAGAGCTCAGACATCCAAGGTATGGTTTACATGTACTGGGTGATGAAGGTTTTTACACCAGGATTTTCTAACTGCATCTAAACCATTATATTCTCAATTCTTTATAAGCCAAAATGTAATCTCTTACTGCATGCAAAGCTACTTAGAGAGGTACAGCTATTATTTCTCTCTTTAGCCTACATAGCAGCATTTCTTTATTCCATTTTTTAAGAAGTCAGGTACACTCTATACTACCAAAGAAAATTATATTGTTATATCTCAACAATTTCATACACTACAGTCAGAAAATATGGCCATAAAAGTTATTCAAAATAACTTTTTGAAAGTAAAGGATGCGGTGGTTATCCGACTTTGGAACACATTCAGAGAGGACAGGCTTTTGTCCAAGCTGTCTGCACACATTGGCATATAGGACCAGATTCAAAGATCTATGCCTTTGGAACACTGAAAGCATCATAGTAAATCCCAGGGATTTGCTGTATCAATGCATTCTTGAGAATCTCCCCCGGGGTAGTGCTTACTCTGGAATGCCCCACGCTTCATATAGAACTACAGCACCATAATTGCCTATTGTGCTCTGTGTGGAGCTATGCCCCATTCAAGTTTTGGAACTTTATATAATTGAATTAACTATATATGATACCATTGGAGTCATGTTGCATATCTGGGGCCGGATCCAGAACTACGTCCGTCTTCCATAGACGGACGTAGTTCAATAAACAGTAGCTTTTAGACCGCATATACGCAATCTACGCATCGATACGCAGAATAAACAGTATCTTTTAGACCGCATATACGCAATCTACGCATCGAAACGATACGCAGATTATGTACAATAGCTTCTACGCATGCGCAGTAGCTACTGTTTATTGAACTACGTCCGTCTATGGA
>WWET01004026.1:121202-132319 GCA_011038615.1 Limnodynastes dumerilii | reverse complement strand
ACCTTGAAAAAGGCCAGTGTATGGCTGAAACGCGTTGGTTTTACTCTGGTGTTATCTACAAGATATATAAGCTGTATCCTGTATTTGCTGTTGCCATATTAATGGTGTCCTGAGTGAGACATATGTACACTCACAAGCGCTTTATGACATTATTATATGTCTCATCATCCTCTGACCAGAAAGCGAGGCTTGGCTAAAAAAACGGGAAGACACATGCTGCCAGGGGCTTTGGACGCACGTTGAAGGAGATCGTGAGCTCAGTGTACAGACAGACACGCTGTCGGGAGACATCGGAAGCTGAGGGCACATGCTGAAAAAGCTAAACAGCTAGCTCGCCTTAGACCACTACTACCTAAGAGCAACCTTGGACAGCAACCACTTCAGAACCGTGAGATACTTGAATCAGTTATTTTTTTACCTTTTGCACGGCTGAACTTCACTGTTGCTATTTATTTTTTATTTTAAAAAACCTAGACTGCACCCTGCTGCCGCTACCGCTGCCCCTAAATCTGCAACTTGGGACTATATGCTTGGGCACTTTTAGAGACTTGACCTATATAGGTGTTTAAGACTCTGCTTCATCGATATATATTCGCAACAATTTAATTTATTTGTGCAACTTTGAAAAACATATATATCTATTTATAAGAAAGTAACTTTGAGGTCTTTCAAATTGCTTATTTGTTTTTGCCACAGTGTTTGAAATATAGAAATATATATATACAGAATTCGTTCCCTGCTTTTAACGAATACCTAAGTGTTTATTTACAGAGACTACATTTGAAGCATACTATATTTACAAGAGACTAATCAAGGGTCTCCTTTGTTCTCAGTAAGAACACAAGGTTTTTTGATTTAAACCATACTCCTTTATTTTTGTTTTTATTATATATAGATGATACCAACACAGAAATGATCTATTATGATAATGTAGATGCACAAGACACCTAAGAGGTGAGTGAAATACTTGATGAGCTACCGTGTATCACCTTATAATCCCACACTACGGTGGTGGTTATTGGTTTTTGTTTTTTTATGGTACCATAAAAGAAGAAATTCCATAAAGAGGGTGATATTTGATGTGCTAAGTAACAAGACACTTAGAAGGTGAGTAGAATATTGGTGGAAAGGCTAATAATAACCTTATTATGCCACACTAGGGTGGCGGGTTGTCTCTTGGAAGGAAAGAGAGAGGAAGAGAGAGAAAAAAACGTTAATACATATTACTAAAGACTGTAAAGATTGTTTAAGAATTTTATTGGAGTTCAGTGGAGTGGTGAACTATACAGTATTGTAAGGACAGTGGGCCATATTCTCACTTAAGAAGCTTATTTACGCAATCTACGTACGATTTAGGTATGTAAATTGACTCTGTGTGAACTTTAAAGACCGCTTGGAGTAGTTAAGGCAGAAGACGTGGTAATGCCAGGGAAGGAGTATAAGTTGCCCTTTATGAATCATTTGGAAGCATTCCAAGAGACTTGGAACCTGACAGAGTTAGGAACTTAAATAGAAACTAGTGTGACCCAGTGTTCTGCTAGGGTGCCAACCCACCACAAAAATTGTACATCTCTGTCTGCTAACTGCTGATCTTAAACGAAGGTTGAAGTTTTAAATAAAATAGCAAGCCCATAACATTTTAGCTGACCATTAGCCATGTAACAGAATGGGAATCGGTATTATAAAAGATGAGGAGAGCTCCAGCTCAAAAGTGCTCCTGAGCTGCAATTATGTTAGCTTTGGCTAAGTAAAAAGTTGAAAGTTCCAGCTGCCTTTTACTTGGTGAGTTGAGTCCTCAAATGTTTAATGAATAGAACTTGACCATTATGGGGAATGAGAAAGATGATTTGATAAGGATCAGTCGGCATGAAGCAATTGTTATAATGCCTTAACTGTAAATGGGGTGTCCACCTATATATTAATTCCAAGACGGTGAGAGACAATGGTTGGGAGTAGGCTACAGGAGAAGCAGCTTGCATACCTTTGGAGCTATGTTTTGAGGAATATGTCTCCATAGCAGAACGCACCTGAAAACTTAGTGCTTGGTTTGTACAGAAGAGTATGCAAGAACTTACCAAAAAGGTTATAATGATGAAAGTTGGACTAGATGATGAGTGCTTTTAGTAAAGTGATGTTTCTTGATGGTAATATCCAATAACACAATATCAAATAAAAAATAGGGGTGTGGGTAAAAGCCGGAAACTTAATAAATGTATTGAAAAAGCCGGAAACCATATTAAGTGTATGGGAAAAGCCGGAAATAATATTAAATGTATGGGAAAAGCCGGAAATCCTATTAAATCTATAGTCCCACAAAGCCCAGATTGTACACACACACACTTTGCCACATACACACTGAATTCACACAAAAACACCCAGATATACACCAAAGACACAAAAAGCCGGAAATCATATTAAATGTATGTCAAAAGTCAGAAACCATATTAAATGCAATGAAAAAGTTCCATAAAATCCAGATACACACACAATTTGCCATATACATCCTAAAATCACACAAAAACACCCAGATATACACCAGAGAATCAAAAAGCCGGAAATCATATTAAATGTATTGGAAAAGCCGAAAACCACATTAAATGTATGGGAAAAGCCGGAAACCATATTAAATGCATAGAACAGATCCCACAAGTGCCAGATACACAAACACAATTTGCCACATACACACCGAATTCACACAAAAACACCCAGATACACACCATAGACACAAAAAGCCAGAAATCATATTAAATGTATAGGAAAATACAGAAACCATATTAAATGCAATTAAAAAGTCCCACCTTAACCCAAATACACACACACTTTTCCACATACACACTGAATTCATACAAAAACACTCAGATATACACCAGAGACACAAAAAGCCGGAAATCATATTAAAAGTATGGGAAAACCCGGAAACCACATTAAATGTACAGGAAAATACAGAAACCATAATAAATGTATGGGAAAAGCCGGAAATCATATTAAATCCATAGCACAAGTCTCACAAAAGCTGGACACAAACATAGTTTGCCACATACACACTGAATTCACACAAAAACACCCAGATATACACCAGAGACACAAAAAGCCAGAAATCATATTAAAAGTATGGGAAAACCCGGAAACCATATTAAATGCAATGAAAAAGTTCCACAAAATCCAGATACACACACACTTTGCCACATACACACTGAATTCACACAAAAACACCCATCATAATAAATGTATGGGAAAAGACAGAAACCATATTTATCACATTTAAAAAGTGAGAATCATGTAACCAATGCAGCTTCTTTTTTGTAATTTTTATTATAAACTAGTCAAGGCCCGTCAAAATAATGGTAAAATATATTCATGTGTCTCCAGCTCCTAGTAATCCCTATCATGTCTCTCCAGCTCCCAGTATCCCCCATCATGTGTCTACAGCTCCCCAGTATTCCCAAGATGGTGTGGGGTGCTTCCTCCTCCACCACCTAGCAACATCCTGTACCTGTTGCGGAGGAGGGACCCCCTGATGCCATTTGCACTTTACCTTTGCATTTAGAAAGTTCCTGCTACATCCAATTATGGTGGCGGGGCTCCTTCGGATGGACCTGCTGCTGTCCTTTTTGATGTGGCAGGAACTTGAAATAAGGTGCAGAATGTGGAGATGGTCCCTCCTCCACTGCCACCATCTCAACATGCTGCACCTTCCCTCTGCATTCAGGAAGTTCCTGCCACATCCAAGATGGCAGCGGGGGGTCCTTCCTATGTATCAGAAGGAGCCACTGAATTGTATCAATTTGCTTAGTACAAACTACATTCAGAGAATAATCACTGCTACGCTTAGTGGTATCAAGCCTAGGTGATAGATTAAGATTTTCCAGTGGTACACATTGCAATGGGAGCAGTCAATATTGGGGCAGACAGGTGTCACAGAGACAGTGAGTGTGCCGATGGTAATACACACAGAGCAGCCAGCATACTGCCGACTGCTCTGTTTGTGTTAGGATAGGCACAGTCTCTGTCCTCCTCCATATATCATATGTCGGTGCTGGCTGCCGCTGGTGTTTAAAGAAGAATGTGCCTATCCTATACACAGCGTGCACACAGTGCACTAAATCTTTTTTTTTATTTTTTTTGTCATTCAGTTTCTAAAAGGAGGTTTCTGGGCAACTGGAAACCCCCCCTGGGTGCGCCACTGGGAGCCAGGATGGAAGGAGAGCGCCGGCGCCGAAATATAAGTAAGTGCATTTTTTTTTTCCTGCCAACGGGACCAGCGGCAGCAGGAGATCATGGTGGGAAGGAAGCGCTTCTCTGGCATGACGCCACGCTTACCACGGGTAAAAAGTTATGTTTAATGTCTGTAGGAGGTTTAAATTGCATCATGGAGTGGAGTGACATCTGTAAATGTTTATATAATCATGTTTAGTAGTGTTGTGTAACTCTATACATTCTGCAAATATTGGTGAATATTATGTTGCGATCACATATTGCAATCACAACTTATTACTGTTACTAGATATTGGTATGAAATTAGTTTAGATAGCTAAGGTAATTAAGTTTGTTAATTAGATCTCCAGACTTGAACAAAGACTCCAGAAATTACCATTGAAGGACCAAGGATTGAAAATCAATGGCGACCAGTCATGATGTAATTAATCTTTTGTCTGTAAAATGAATATAAGCATATGCTGTACCATGCTGTACTTAGAAGGTTTTGTACAGAAATCTTGGACAGATCTGCTCCTGCGCTGTTGGATTGGTATCCTGTATCTTGGCTGTATTTTTTGTGCTGTTATTCTTGGAGTAAATATTCTTCTTTCTTCTTTCTACATTGGAATACAACTTGCTACTGGAAAATCATTTATTTAAAGTTAGCAAATTTATGCAGGATTTAAATATGCAAAACGTGCACAATTTGTTCACAGGAAAAATCATACATTAATAACTCCCTGTCTGATTAGGAGGTGGTGCAATTGTTTTGCATCAACCTCCTGAGCCTTTATGAGCAGATGAGGAGGGATTTGGACCCAACAACATAACGGTCTCATGCAGTGTCTGGGCTGCACAAATTACTGTTATCCACTTTTTGGCCACAGAGTCATTCCAATCTGTGACTGGCAGAGTGGTTGGAATATCACAGGTGACATTTTCACATTACTTAATTAATGTGTTAAGTGAATTGATTAAATTGTTGCGTCCATATATCTGCTTCACTTGGCGTGATCTGAAGTTACACTTTTATCGGCTGTCTGGATTTTCCAATGTCCTTGGTGATAGATTGCACACATATTGCACTGAGGCAAGGGCACATTTATATACCAATCATCACCTTTACCACTCATTAAATGTGCAGATGGTCTGTGATGCTAATAGTGTTCTGTGTGAAGTCTCGCAAATTTTTACATAACACCGGAGATTTTAAAGCAAACTCCGGAGATTTACTGTGAAACAAGCATTTTCCTATACATAACATTACACTTATACAAATCATGGGCAACTCCGGAGATTTAAATCTCCGGAGATAAATCTCCAGAGATAAATCTCCGGATATAAATCTCAGGACATCTCCGGAGTTTGAAAATCTCCATGCAAAATCTCCCCTTAGTAAATACGGAGATTTTTGTGAAAAAATCTCCACTCAACTACGGAGATGTATGGAGACTTCTTTTGGAGATTTCAATCTCCCCTTAGTAAATGAGGCCCCTGGTCGGAGTCTGGATGGAGATAAGGGAGAAGAGGTAGTGAGTGGTGGAGGAGGAGAGAGTCTTGTAAGTTGTGGTGAAGAGCTTGAAGAGAATTCTTAAAGAGACAGGAAGCTAGTGTAGAAATAGACAGAGAGGGGAGGTGGAGGCAGCGCATTTGGAGAGGAAGATGAGTCTGGCTGCAGCATTGAGTATGGATTGTAGGGGTGCAAGATGGACCAGAGGGAGGCCGGGGAGACATTAGGTTATATGAATTTTTATTTTGCGACATATAATACATGGATGTGCAAAACTGATTTATTCCATGTCATCCACCAATATAGAAATATTGGTTAAAGTAATTAAAAAAAAAGGTAGAAGGAAGCTATACCATAATAAATATATATTGCTTGCTTGTTGTGGCTAGGTATTTTTTATTCTGGAATCTAGAATTTGAAATCCCCCTTTAAAAACCCTGTATTTGCAGGTACAAATAGAGCTTATCAATTTATAAATGTTAGCTAATAAAAGTACAAGAAAATCGGCTTTTCTTCTAATTTTCAGCAATTTATTCAGAAAATGTGATTTAAAAAAAAATCATTTATTTATTTGTTCATTCGTTTATTGATAATATATTGATATTGATTGATTTTTTTATATTTTGTAGTGCTATAGTTCCTGTTATATTGGTAGGCCCTAATTTTGAATTCAGAGATATACTAAACAGTGTCTTTTGTGTGTTGCATTTGGAATAGGAATTTTAAAACAACCTTTTTAATGAAGGACAGGTATGATATAAGTCATTGAAAACTATTAACTTTATTTTTATTGATGACATGACATTCAGGGATATTAATGATTACAGTTTAAAAAGTCTACACTACAGTATATAATGCTAATAGCGATATAAGTCATGTTGACAATCTGTACAACATCACTTTAAAAACGCCATTCTCTATGACTGAAGATTGATGTCTGAAACAAAATGAATGATATCTGAACATTCATTGTTGTATGCCAATTATACAAGGATACTTTATTAATGCAAACCCATTTTATAACTGCAGGGATTTTAACAGGTTTAATTGTATTTTTTTTAAATTTAAAATATCTATCTGTCTATAGATATAAGTAAGAGGGTAACCACTGGGGTCACAGCAAGTACTCACATAAAAAAAATATAAGCAGGTGCATGGCCACACGCATTAAATAGAGAATTTTGGGTAATATATACAAACCAGCTTCCCTTTTGTAATTAGATTATATCAAAAAGCATTTTTTTTTGCAAATATTCATTGAAAAGAGATATCCACCATCAATACACAAAGTGCAAGGTGAAGAAGAGCATTGGTTATCCAGAGGTTATCCAAAGAATAACCCTAAGGACTTGTCAGAAAACGCAGGACTTATGCGTCAAGAGCCGCCTGTCACTCTCAGTAGTGGCAGCTTCATGTCTGTTGTCCACCACATGTTTCCCTGTGTGTTGCTGGCGCCAATAACGGCTGTCCTCCACTGTATGGGCGCCACCATCTGTGCACATGATCTACAGCAGCCAACTGGGAGCAAGCCAGGAGAAGCACATGATCTGACTATCTAATCCAGAGCCAAGGCACCCTATATAAACTTAGAGCACTGCATCCACAGTGCCAGAACAACTTGGTCATTCGAGGTGCCTGGTTCCGTTGTACTCCTTGGGAGATCTCTATCTACAGTATTCAGCTTGCAGCTATCAGTCAGCCAGAAGTAATCAGCCTGATTATGCCAGTCAGCAGTGAACAGTCTGCAGATTACTGTTCTAGCTTCTGATCTGTTATTCCTAGTCCAATCAAGTCAAGTCAAGTCCTGTTCCTAACCCTTCTCCCCATACTGACCCTAACCCTCCCTTCTCTATAGCCTAACCCTAAGACCTCCCCTCACCGCAGCCTGACCCTAACCCTCCCCTTCTATGGCCTAACCCTAACCTTCCCCTTCTATGGCCCTAACCCTATCTCTCCCTTCCTAAGAGCCTGATTATTACCCCCCTAACTCTAATAGTCCCCGGAGAGGTTACTTGGCTCTCCAGAGTCGTCAGTAGCTTGTGCGGTGGGAGTGGGTGGTCCTGCGAAAATGAATATGAATGGATGAGTATGCCGATCAGCATACTCACCCATTCATTTAAAAAATTCTAACTTCGAAATAGAGACAGCCGAAAAGGTATTTTCAGCTGTCTCTATTTCTAAAAGCAGCCCATCACAATGGGGACTGCAACTGTTACAAAAGGAGTGCTGGCTTGTGTATATTACACAACATTCTCTATCTATAGATATAGATATAAAAGTACACAAAATGGTGGTTGCTTCTGAATTTATAGGTTAATACAGTACAGGCACAAGACAAGAGAAACAAGAAACGAGAAAAGATCCCAACATTCTTGCCATTAACAAGTACCTAACTGTGCCAATTTATGTGCAAAATAATACACAGAAACATTAGTTACACACATTTGCAAATATATGATAAGCCCCCAGTTGCTTGCAAGGTTTTTCTGTTTATGGTGGTCCTAACGCTAAACTGTCAGAATCCCAATATTGGGTCATAGTTGTATTTTTATATTGAGAGCTAACTCATATTTATATTTATATAAAGTAACTTGATATATGCACAGAATTTCCTATTTGCTGTTCTTTTTATGAATACAAGTTTTGGTTATTAAAATACAATATTTTCATTTGCACAATTGTAGTAACAATAATATAACTGCAAGTACTAACTTTGCACTGGAATTTTGAGACCACTAAGACTGAAAAATGCCACTGTCAGAAGGGTATTTAAATGAAGCAGTGATCCAACAGTTTTCTTAACGGCGTGTTCTGATAGCAGGGCTAGTTGCAGTCGCAACTGAAAGTTTTTTTTTTAATATAAATTTGCAGTAAAGGTATATCTTACTCTGCAAGGCCATCCCCATTGTAAGTGGTGATGGATTGAAGGTTTTAAGGTAGAGTACCTAAAACAGAACTCCGTGCGAGTAAAGGGGAGTCTCCCATGTGCTTGCAAGGAAGCATGAATACAGCTGAAATTCAATATTGGAAGCAGTGTCATCATAAGTCTGGATTTGGCACTTCATTATTTTGAGTGGGGTTTAGATACAGCTTTCCCATCTAAGATGCTCTTTTCGCAACATGATGGGAAAGCCATTTTGCAGCCCATTAGTAAATAATTAACAATTTGTTTATTTAGCTATTAGGAGGTGCTGTCTTCCTGCAGAGATCAGAAAATGGAGCTGACATTACCCATCTAGTCAATAGGATGAGTCATTCACTCTCTCTGTGGGACATTGAATGGGTGATGTCAGCTCCATTGTGTGATCTCTGCAGGAGTAAACAAAGGTTTAATGATTTCTATTGAACTTTCCCAAGCAAGTGTGCCGGCCATGCAGCACAGAATTTTCCCTGATTTTGGGAAAGGTTTATATGAGCACAAATGTATCTCCTTTTTTTTACATGCCTACTTATTCCTACTACAACACCCTTGATGCTTTTTTAGAATGAAGTAGCTTGTAATCCAATGGCATTGTTTTATAAGTGTTGAGTGCAGAAATAACCACCTGTAGGATAAATAGGAAAGTTACAATGGCTTTACTGAATCTTCATGAATTGTTTGATTTCAAAGATTTGATTGAATACTGTAAAACAGTTTGTTAAGTTTAGGCATTCACTGGCAGCATGTAATGCAATAATAAATACTAGTGCTATCAATTTTATATAGCTATGAAAGTTATAAATCAAGAAAATAATGAGGAGACACTTTTATATAAACACATCCTTACCCATGTTTAACTGTCATTTTATGTCAAATTGAAGTTAACTATCTTAAATATTCATTAGTGTGCAATTACCACCAATAAAATATATTTCAGCAAACAGGTAAAAAAAATCAAATAAATGTCCTTTGTTCCTTGAATCTGCTATTATGAATAGAATGGGCTCTCTTCAATGTGATGATTTCTTCTATAGAGTACTTACTGTGTTATGTTACAATAAACCTCTTATGCGTCTATCAAAGCTCTTATCATCTGACCTAATATTGATTGAAATTATGGTGGGGTGATATCCACACAACAGATTCCCTCCATGGTTCTACAAGGCCCAACTGACAAAAGCCTATTGACTTTTCTCTGTCTGATAAAGACGTTAAAGTTAACACCTGTTAGATGGGATTCTCCGAGACAAAAGTTACATTTTCGAAATGCAGACAGCTGAATGTTCATTTTGTGTTGAATTAATTTTTTGCCATACTTACCCATTCGTCAATTCCGAAAACTGCCGCCGCAGACCCATCGCACTGGACTGAGCAGGTGAGCATTACAGGGGAGTCTCTGGGGAGTCTCAGGGTTAGGCTGTGGGGGGGGGGGTTGGAGTCTTAGGGTTAGGCTGTGGGGAGAGGAGTCTTAGGGTTATGCTATGGGAAGGGGAGTCCTAGGTTCAGGCTGCAGGGAAGGGAATCTTAGGCTTAGGCAGCGGGGAGCGGAGTCTTAGGAACAGGCTGCGGGGAAGAGATTTTTAGGGTTAGATTGAGGGGAAGGAAGTCTTAGGGTCAGACTGCAGAGAGGAGAGGGTTAGGGTAGTGGAACGGGTAGGTTAGGATAATGAAATTGGAGGGCTAGGGTTTGGGTTAATGAAAGGGGAGGGTTAAGGTACGGGTTAGGATAAGGGTTAGGGTTACATAAAAACTTATATTTTGCAGCTGCATCTTTGTCCTGGGGCTGATCAATTGCTTCTCCTTGGCGAGGCAGAAGCAAATGATTTAAGAGCAGTTTAAAAACTGGCTAGTATAGCACTAGTATAGCCCTAGTATAGCACCATTCTAAATGCAGACCCACACCCCTGTCAGATAGAATATTGTTTGGTATTTCAATAATGCCTACCCCAATCCTATAGCTTATTACTATTTAACAAGCTAATTACATAACTATGAATTATGCTGTTTCACCTGTGTCCTGCAGCTCCTGTGGCAAAAGAAGAAGACAGAGCAGAAAAGCAGACAGGACAGAGAGGAAGAGTAGCTCAAAAGATATAAAGGGCCTCATTCATTAAACGCGATTTGGACGAAATTTGATTTGAGCTTAAAAAATCGCCAATACGGATTCTTTAAGCTCAAAATCGTGTGATTTGTTTTAAAAAATAAGTCACCATGGCAAACATCGCTGGACAGAAATCGTCCAGATGTTTGCCATGTAAAAGATAGAAGAAAAAAAAATCACCGTATTCAGTAAAGGCGATTTGAACAAATCGCCTTTAGTGTGATTTGAAATCACCAAAAATAAAATCGCAGCCAGAGAGGTGCGATTTTAATGTGATTTCAATTCGGGACTGACAAAAACACATGTCCGTATAACAGACATGTGTTTTTGTCTGTGTAAAACCTAAGTGCAGCATGGCTGAAAGCCTTAGCCATGCTGTACTGATCGAA
>WWET01004026.1:79234-93002 GCA_011038615.1 Limnodynastes dumerilii | reverse complement strand
GGGTTAGGGTCAGGCTGCCAGGAAGGGAGGGTTAGGGTAGTGAAAGGGGAGGGTTAGGGTTAGAATTAAGGAAAGGAGTGGTGGACTATTTTTAATAACTTTTCGGAGCACCAAAAGCTCGGTGCTCCATGGATCGATTGCAATGCCTCCTCGAGGCATTTGCAGTCGAAATCCCAGCCAATTCACAACTGGCTGGGAGAAAATGGCCCTTTTGAAATTGGGCCATTCTATCCGGAGACCCACACCCACTAACGACACATGAAATCTTAAAAGTAGAAAGTTGCTGGCGGATATTCCATTCTACCCATGACTTTTTAACATACCACCACTTATCACACTTATCAAAATGCTCTGGACAAAGCCAAACAATCTTACTTTCAAACTCTCATTTCTACTCAGGCCTCTAACCCCAAATGCCTTTCTCACACATTTAACTCCCTACTTAGCCCTCCTGTGCAAAATCCACCAACTTCCATCAGTGCTCAAGATCTTACATTGTATTTTAAGGCATGTGAGCAAACAATACCGCAGCAATCCTCTATTATAAAAATAAGACAATGAGTCCCACCATCCGGGAGGTGCTACTAATATAGTTGAAAAGCACAGTAATAGGTGAAAAGAAATTCTAACCACATAACATGGATAGAGAAGCAACTACTTCAATAGTGCATACTCACCCATTCCTTTTCACAGAGGACCCGACACACCGCTACTGACAGCTTCAGAGAGGTGAGTAACCTCTCCAGGGACTTTTAGTGTTAGAGGGGGGAGAGGAGTCTTAGGGTTAGGCTATAGAGAAGGTAGGGTTAGGGTCAGGCTGCGGGGAAGGGAGGGTTAGGTTTAGGATTAGGGAAAGGGTTGGGGTAGTGTTTTGCACTTACCTATCGGAGCACTGTGTTCGGTGTTCTGGGGATCGATTGCCATGCCTCATCGAGTTTGGAACTGGCAAAATAGAGCCATTCTTAGGGGGGGACCCACACGCTGTCTTAGATATATTCAAACATGGTTCCTTGAGAAAGCCCAGGCGAAACGTACATCGGGCGTTGCTTTCTGCTTGATGACCAGTGTTTGCTTTCATATTATTTCCTTGCCTACCCGATACTTGAGAGACCAGGGAGGGACACTTAAGGTGCATACACACTATACAATTATCTGGCAGATTATCTAAAAGATCTGGCAGTTGGAATGAAAATGTGGTAATGAATGAGAGTAACTGACAATACCATTTCTGTCATCCATTACCAGATTTTCATTCCAACTGCCAGATCTTTCAGATTATCTGCCAGATAATTGTATAGTGTGCATGCACCTTAACTTCCTGAAAAGGTGAAACGTTGGCCGTGGGGCCACTAGTCTATAGAGGGACAGGTTCCTGAATATAGATAGCGGGTGATGGCTTTGGACTTCAGATGCATTTGCCCTGATGCGGTAACTGTTACATCTGGTCTGTGATATTACTGACCGTTTCTCCTACTGTTTCAATATGTTTCTGATTAAACTTTGATGTTTAAATACTTTAATCCTTGTGAGAGTGGACATTGAATATATCTAAGACATGTGCATTATTGAAATAAAACAAGGAGTTTTGAGGTATGAGGGCGCAACTCTAAAGTGATAATGAGCAGCCACAACACCTGTGGAGTCCACCTTTCTCCACTAATGTTAGAACAAAAAGCAGTGGTGTGGTGAGGACGCTGTTCTGGATGGGAGGGTAATATAACCAGTAATGAGTTGGTGGGGATGATCCTAATTAAAAGTTTAAAATATATAAAAACCGGAACATAAATAACCCTAATAGGCAAACCTTTAAACTGATACGATTACAACGATGTTAAACAGAACCAGGTGTTTAGGCAAATGTAACAAATGGTATTTGGTTATATAGGCGAAAAAATTGGATACCTATATTCTAAGGTTTAAAATGTCTACCATCAAAACAATATGCAGGATCAGTGAGACTCCTCTTATTTCCAGCTCACTGATCAAAGATCAAACATCTCTACCTGAGTATAGCATAAGAATAAATAATTATATAATAAAAAAATAAATGAAAAAGAAGCAGAATTACTAAACGTCTTAACACAAGGTATATCAAGTTCAGTTTAAAAGAGAATAAAAACCGAAAAATAATTAACCCTGATAAACAAAAACCTTTAAACTGATATGATTGTAACGATATTATAGAACCAAGTGTTATATAAACGTAACAAATGGTATTGGCTACATAGGAGGGAAAAAATTGGATAGCTAGATTCTTGAACTTTCAATGTCTCCCGTCACTCACAATATGCAGGATCAGTGAGACTCCTCTTATTTAAGCACACTGATTAAAAATCAAACAACTCTACCTGAGTGTAGCATAAAAATAAATAATTAAATAAATGAATAAAAAGTAGCAGAAGGCTTAAAGTCTTAAACACAAGTTCTCCAATTAGAGTTTCTCACAGTTCAATAATGAGTCCCAATCTTCAAAGTAAAGATGAATAAAAATGGCAGATGTCCGTTCTTTTAAAATCTTCCCTTGTTGTCAATAATAAATTCTTATCCCTCCAGAGGAAAAACACCTCCGTTCCCCCAAAAGGGGGGAAGGAGGGTACGGAAAAAGGGAAAAGAGAGAATAAAGGATGATTAAAAATACATTTTTATTTTACAACTTTTCAACAAAAAAATAAATAAATAAAACACAAGCAGAGAGGACTGCAGGATGGATCGTACCTAGCGCGCAGTGCTGCGCTCTCAAACAGACAGACAGCGCGTGGATGAAAAGGTCCCGGGTAACGGCTGAAGGCTGGAGAAGGCAGGTCCAAAGAGCAGATTTCCTCTATACGACACACACCCCCCGTCGACGCGTTTCGAATGCTAGATTCTTTATCAAGACAGTGGGGATGTGTGATCCGAATTGGTCTTTTAACGGCATGTCATAAGGTCAAAGTTCATACATGAAAATCCCGACTGGTGTGCAACTGAGTGATTAAGTCCTTTTGTTATCTTATTTACAATGTTTCATTGGTGATGGGTTCAGGACAAAAAACGGACTGTAGTTACTTTAAATATAGGAAATTATATAATGGATCAGTGACCATACAATCAACATCATTTTGGCTTTCATACATAGTGTTACATTGAATACAACAAGCTTATATTAACATATTCACATTAGATACAACAGGTTTAGATTGCCATATCCCTAACTTGACTGGACTTAAGTATAAATAAAAAAATAAATAAAAGACCATATTCGCAGTCAATGTCCTGTACATTATTTGGATTAAAGTAACATAAAAATTTAAAAAAATAGGTATACCAAGGTGTATAAACTTATCAATACATCAATTAAAGTGAAATTCGATTGGGAATCTGATACTTTCTCTATTGGAACCTAACACCATAATTAATTCAATACATAGTTCCCAAATATTATCCGTGAATACATGCATTCTAAATTAAAATGTTGATATAGACAACATCCAAAATGGGTCCAGTCTAAACTCTCATACATAAAAGTGGAGGACCACCTATTTCTACTAAATTATTAGTGTAAGTATAGTGACACAATTTTAAAGTGAAATATTTACAATATTACATAGAATTCTAATAACCTCTATTATCATTAACCAAAAGCTACTTATAAGCCTATTTATATATTACCCTTTTATTACCTATTTAATTCTAATAGATAGATATTAGATAGATAGATAGATAGATAGATAGATAGATAGATAGATAGATAGATATTAGATAGATAGATAGATAGATAGATAGATAGATAGATAGATAGATAGATAGATAGATAGATAGATAGATATTAGATAGATAGATAGATAGATAGATAGATAGATAGATAGATAGATAGATAGATAGATAAAACTTATATGGTAGAATTGGAAGAATTGAATACACAAGAAAAAAAAGAAAACTGGCTTCAAAACTGAAACCAAATTAGTCCTCAGAGGATAAATGAGGAAAAGAACTACATGACTTACCTGTATTAATAGCAAGTTGCACTGAACCCTATAGAGATTTTATAAACCTTTTCTTTTCTATAGCCTTTTAATTCATTTTAGATGTAATGTAGGGCTACCATACTCCCTTTGAGGTGTTTAATTCACAAAAACCTTCCTTTAAAATTCATTCATTTTACTGGCTGACTTCTGCAGCTGTCAATACACGCACACAGAAACACATTCTTCTATAATAATGATTTAGGGAATATTTTATCTTTGTCCGTATGTTACCTTTTTATCACCAATTATTCACACCATATGGAATGGATTTTTTTTTCCTAGTATAATATCTTGTTGGCATGTGGCTTCACACAGTGACATCCCTTATTTTATACTACAGGTCATTAAATGAATCATTATATATTGATCTGCCTCTTAACACTAAAAGGCAGATCAATATAAATTTTATCATTTCAATTGTTATAGCATCTGTGACAAGAGGGGCTGTATAATCTTCCATGCTGAGATTAATTTATGAACTCATTTATCATCTTCCTTCATAATATGTTGTTAATGGTGGACCAAATCTAGAACTAATAACAACAACCAACTTACGTAAGCAGCTTGTGTAGGTCAAGCTTTGTGAGCACACTGCAATGCACATCGGAACTCTAAACATATGGGACGTGTTTCCATATATTCAGCGTTCCATATGTCAAGGTGTGAAAGTTTGAAGTTTATACTTCCAGATACAAGTAAAATAATGATCCGATCCAAACTCAATTGTGTATCAACAAATAAAAAGTTTTGTTAGACAGGGGAATGAATGGTTAAGTGACAAATAGTAAAATTCAATGACAAACAAAGAATATGGTCACATAAGACAAGACACTTCATCGGCACTGATGTAAGGCATTCTATACAGAGCGCCCCCTGATCTAAACCAGGGGTGCACATAAATACAATTTAGATCAAAGAGACAGTGATGTCAGAAAAGAACAGATAACAGGATAGTATCTGTGGTTCAGGGTTGGTCAGTTTCTCAGGACAATCCAGATACTTGCTGGTCACTGGCTGTTGCTCTTTCAATTGTTTCATCCCAGGACCTAGGAATTAACATATCAAACAAGTACCATTAGGCCTATCTCATATGTTAATTCACCCATACAAGCATATACTTTCACATTAGAAATCTATTACTGTCCATAACTTGTAAATGCTTTTATTGTCCTATAATATTTATTTATTATTTTATATTTTTATTCGATTTCCACAAAAGTCCTCCGTACATTAGATTAAACGCAACGTGAGTGAGGGGAAGGAACTAAATTGTGCAGAATGGGCTGGATCAGAGCATTCTGCACACACACAGTGATGGATGCGTAAAAGTTGAGGTAGGGTTATGGACACGTAAGTCAGGTAAACTCTGTACGCAACAGGGAAGGGTCATGTGGAAGTTATCTAGCGCCTTGTTTTCGGACTTTAATAACTACGTAGAAACCGCACCTAAGTCTGGATCAGGTCCGATATTATGAACTTGACCTTTCCTTGTCCAAAATACTATTTTCATTATATCATAATTGTTATATCCTAATGCTTTATGTCATGAATGTTATATCCTAATACTTTATGTCATGAAATTTATATCCTTATACTTTGTCATGAATGTTATATCCTAATACTTTATATCACGATTGTCATATCCTAATACTTTTGTAGTTTTACCAAGACTGTTTATATATAACAATAAGAACACTAAGATGAATGTGGTATGCAATTTGGAAGGTGCTTAACTTGTGTGCATTACAATTCTGACAAATGTAACTAATTGACTTTCCTCTAATTTTACGTGTGTACATACGTGCGTATATGTGTTCCGTACGTGCAATTCTATCTAACCGCGCCCTCAAAGACTCATTTAAATGCCCCCCCAGCCTCTTTCACGTAACTTTTCCAGTACGTATTTCAACCCCACCCCTCCGTACATATGTCCCCAAGTGCGATTCAAAAGTCCATGCCTAAAGCACTTAAGTGCGTATATTCTACGTAATTAACATAAAAAAAGTTAAAACGTCCCAAAAAATATGCACGCAACTCCATTTGAAAACGGATCTGTGAATACGGCCCACTCTGTGGAGGTGTAAGTCTATGATTGCACGGCTGTGAGAGGACAGTGTCATGGGTGTTGGTGGGTGTAGGCTTGCTGGGTGGGTGCGTGTGTATAATTGCGTTCTTTTAAAAAACGGATCTGGTCCATTATGCCAATTCTTATCTAGGACTGATGCACATCTCATTATTATTCTAAATATGAGATCCTGATACATATAAATAGAAAAAAATGTACATTGTAGAACATCCCATCTCTTTCCCAGTCTTCTTCATATACAGTATTCATTTATAGTTTAGAGGTTATATGACCATCTAGGGAATAGTTAGGTAACTACAGCCCAGCACAAAAGGGTCTTATTTATTTTTGGTATCTAAAAAAATTTACAAGTTAACATCCATTGTATATAAAAGGACTTTATTGCTCTGGATTAGTATAAATACAATAACACAAATGAGCCAAAGGGAATCAATATTGAATTATGTCAATCATGTCATTCCAGTGATTCACACTTAAGGTCGTTTTACGTATGTCAGCATACCTAAGTTACGCACTACTAAGGGTAATGCACTCTCCCTTGCACTCCCCTTGCATGTATGTAACTTAGCTGACTTAAGTGTTCAGAACCCTACCTTAACTTTTCCTTTCATATATCTTGTCGTATGTATCGTCTTGTTGTATGTAAGTGCCTAACCCAGTTCATACTGTACAATTTAAATGCCTCCCTCCTCCCACAATACTTATAATCGGTTTGTGTAGGGATTTCACGGTCTACAATACGGAGTTACGTACAAGATACGTATGATCAGAGTTACATCTGCCGCACGCATGCGCAGTGCGTTCCCACAGCCAGATTTACACATGAAGCATGCTTATATCAGTATCAGTATTAACTATTTCACACTATCTACATAGCGGTTCGTTACATAGATTGCATACATGCGGTCTTTAAAGACCGCATGTACGCAATCTACGTAACGAAACACTACGTAGCTAGCGTAAAATAGTTACTACACATGCGTAGTAGCTAGATTCGGAAAATTAGGGACGTATGTAAAAAAAACGGGGTTGTGAATCCGACCCATTACCTGTAACTCACCCTGGTTGTTAACTTTTGGGTGGAGTCTGCTGCTCTCAGAGGCTTCAGAAAGCTTCCCTGAACCGAGGAGGGACCTTCTTCTCTTTGTCTTTGGCTGGAGTCAGACGTCTCCTAAAAAATTAAGTTGAATTTACTTTATTGGCTTTACTCTTTGCTATTCTGGTTTCCCTTCATTCCTATAATTTCTTGCTTATTCATTGCTTTCTTTATTCCTCCTCATTTTCTTTATTCATTTACCTTTCAGATTCCTTCCCCCCCTGTTACCTATATCCTTCATCCCTCTTTTTGCTTCCCTTATCTTGCTGACTATGGGCCTGCGCCATGTGAGGAGAGAGATTGCATCCCCTGATATCCACCTGGTGCGGGCCAGTAGTTGGGCCTCAGAGGGTGGTCCGGGATCAGGTTTGGGCGTAGTGCTTCCGGTGCGTGGCAGGCAGCCATCTTAGGTGAGAAGCTGCATGCCGGGAGTGATGCTGCTTCTGGAGCGCGGTCTGGAGCTTAAACGCATTGCAGTTCACGATTGCGTTCCAGAGGCTCCCCTGCAGTCAGGTGGTGGGTTAAAAGATAGGGGGCAATGCTTAGGGGACATGATATGTCCCCCAGCATACTCTGGATAAGCGCCTCACTACCCACCAATGTAGGGGAAGGCAGGAATGGATCCTCTTCCTCCCCAAATAAGTTCAGGCCGAGCGGTGACAGTAGGAGTGGGGACCCTGCTGCTCACCATGTTCCTTCTCTGCAGGCACACAGCATAGGAGTGGCCACAGACACAAGGCACCCTGTAGTTCAGGCCATCATGGAGACACCAGCCTTGCCCATTCCCCCCATAGACACAGGTGCCATAGCAGGGGGAGTCACAGGAGGTATCAGCGTCAACATGATAGTCATAAGTTATAGGCCCCAGCCATGCATGTGCTGCTCCTCTTATTCACGCCACTGTTCCTGGAGCCACCGAGCACTTTATTATGGGAGCAGTACAAGGTCCACTTCCAGTTCTATTAGTCATGTATGTGCACCTCCCGCGAAGGTTAGGATTACCTCTGAGCCTATATTGGTTCCCCAGAAGACGTGCATAAGTCATAGACAGGAACATGAGCGAGTAGAACCTTTATCTGCTCCAGGCCCAGCTGGCATGATAGTACCTCCTGTGGAAGATCCAGCACTGTCGACAGCACTCATCTCCTTGTTGGACCCACCACTGCCAATAGCCACGGCAGAACAACCTGTGCTGGGTGAGTCAGTTTCTAACACACATCTACACAAATATTGCTCCTTGTCCTCTAACGCCTCCTCCTCTTCTGCATTCTCTAGCAGTAACAAGAGTCAGAAACATCGCAAGGGCTTGACATAAGAAGCCCCGTATTTTGTTAGGCCCCACCACAGCTCAGGCGGGGTCGGGATTAGTGTACTGCTCCTACACAGCGCTCCAGCAAGGGTTGTGGCTAGGTGTACAGGATAAGATCACACGGGGTAGTTAAGTGGACATATTTACCATCACTACTGATGGTAGAAAGGCCCTAAAAGTGGCGAGATGTAAAGGGGGAATTGGGGAGGATCAATATAAATGTTACCAAACCTGGCTTTACTGCATTTACACATTTGCAGATTGTTACCTGTCCATGTGCCCCACTTAATACAGTAGGATGTTTGGCAAGGGCTTTTAATATGGGAATGGTCCAAGCCATCAGCCTTCTACGGCACCTGGTCTTGCGGTATTTAGAAAATAACATTCTCTTTTGCATGGAGCACATTTCAGGGGTGGACAGTTGTCTGGCGGATGCCATCTCCCATTTTGATTGGCCCCGATTTCATGAGCTGGCCATTTCAGCATCCTTAACATGGATCCTTTGCCCATTCCATATATGGAAGGTTGTGTCACAGGACTAGAAACCGTGTTTTCAGTACCTGGCTCCCACCATACTAAGAACCTACCAGGCAGTATGGGCAGGATAGATCGTACACCGAAATTCCTGTCTGGGTGAGTCGGGCAGTGAGAGTGTCTGCCTGCATAGATACATGATGGATATGTATGCTAGAAGTATAACTTGCCTCATGGGGGCCACAGGGTTAGTCAAAGAATCCCTTTTGAAGAGGTTCTTTTCAAGACCGCTTTCTCGATTGCCTTCGGAAGTGTCTTTCGGCTGAGCAAATTAATTTCCAATTCCAAGTGCTCACTGTCATCGGGTGCGCCTTTTTGCCAAAGCACTATAGTCTAGGATACAAGTTAGCAAGGCAGACCAGATGGTTGAGGGCATTGGGTGATACTGTCAAACAACGCGGATATAACAATCTGCTCGGTGTCTCTAAGCGCAGAATACTCGCAGATTTGTCCCTATGGCTGACTCGTCCAGCTTGTGCATGTGGACAGAGTGCCTTTATCTCACTACCAGTTTCAAGCTATTTTTCATAGATGTTAGCTGGAAATTGTCTTGGATGCTGCTGAGTTAGGGACAGACTACTTTCACATTGGGGCTGCAACAAAAGCTGCTGAGAAAGGCGTTTCGGTGATGGATTTCCAGTAACCGGGCAGAAGGCGATCTTTGGCTTTTAAAAGATACACCCGGCTGCAGAGTACCTAGCAGTGAGGTATTTGTGGAGGTTCAGGTTGCAAATAGAATGTCAATTGTTTCTCCTCCCTTCTTGCTGAGGCCCTGGATAAGTACTGGATTAGCTGGTGCTGCTTGCTTCATTTGCGGGGGCATGAATTAATTTTTTCCTCTAGGCCTGGGGCAACACTTAATTTCCCTTGAATATGAACACCCTGAACTGACAGCATTCTCTGATGATCCCAGTTGCAGTGCCAGCTACGATGGGCCACTTTCAGAAATAGAGACAGACGAAAGTTACTTTTCGGCTGTCTCTATTTCGAATATGAAGCCTTTTTTATTTATTTTTTCCTATGAATGGGTTACTGTGTCAATTGGCATACTTGTCCATTCATTTCTGCCGGACCCGCCGCAGACCTGCCATTGACAGCTCCAGAGAGGTGAATAACCTCTCAGGGGACTTTTAGTGTTGAGGGAAGGTTAGGGTTAGGCGGGGAAGGGAGGGTTAGGGTTAGAGTAACGGAAGGGGAGAGTTAGGGTTAGAAATAGGGGAACGGTTTTTGTTTGTAGCCTTACCTTTCGGAGCACCGCGTTTGGTGCTTCTGAGATCGATTGCTATGCCCCGTTGAGGCATAAGCAATCAATATCTGGCTGGAAGACAATGGCCCTATTGAAATAGGGCTGTTCTTAGTGGGGACCCACACCCTGTTGATCCTTAGTAAGGATGTTTTTTAGATTGTTAACTAGCTTCTCTTGGTTATGTGTGTTCATTGATTACATCACTCATTTCTTTCTCACTTCCTTTACAGCGTTGGTTGCGGGCAGGTGGAAAATTTTGATAACTTCTTTATCTACTGGGTTCATGAATGACCATTGCCCTGCGACGGATCTCTAGCTGAGTCCGTTGATTTTTAGATGATACGGCAAATGCGGAATGTTGTGGTCCTCGTTCTTGAAAGGTGATAACCAAAGGTGTTGCTCTGTTTGGTTTGGCTGATGTAGTCTTTATACACCTTGGTGGAAATGATGTCAGTAGGATGCCTTTGCTGGAACTTATTTCAGCAATCAGGTGCGTCAGAAGGTGAACAGATCCATTAAAAAGTTTCTCCTGTCCCATAGGGGGCGTGTTATCCATCACATTAAATACAATAAGTCATACCTATACAGACCCGATGGTGTCCACTTGTCTGCTATAGGGATGGAAATTTTTGTGAGTGACATGTTATAGGTTATTGGTTAAATTTTGTGTTAGTGATGATGGCAGGACTGGATTTGTTCCAATAAGCATATAGAAAGTAGGCAATGTGTTTCTTTGAATTGCAAGGCGGCGTCTGGTGTTTGGCGATTTTGAGGAGGGCCGTGTGAGTGGTCGCTGAGTCTTGTCTGGTATGGGCAGTCTTAGCCATTTTCCGGTTATTGCATTTGGGTGGAGCTCTTAGTCGTTTATAGAAGCTTGTTTTGTTTATATGTTATATCTGCTGTATTTGCTATTTTGCTTTGTGTCACCCCCATCAATTTTAAAAGTAAATTATTCAAATTGGTCAATTTTATACCAATCCCCTTTTTTCCAATAGATTTTAATAAATATTTCAATATTATTTAAACGCCTCCCTTAATTTGTTATTATGTGTTTTTATTTGTGTCTGGTATATTTTCTTGGGGGGTATCAAACATGGGAAGTTTACTGTTTTAATTTTATTAGTGTGTGTGTGTAGTGTAAGCAGCTGTGCACTGTGATTTTCAGACAGAAAAGACAGACAGACAGACAGACAGACAGACAGACAGACAGACAGACAGACAGACAGACAGACAGACAGACAGATAGATAGATAGATAGATAGATAGATAGATAGATAGATAGATAGATAGATAGATAGATAGATAGAATGCATGGCAGATGAGAAAAATCCACACTGAATCTGGCCCTGTGTTCCTAAACTATCTCAGAGGAATGAACACCTTTCAGGCAGCTTGTGTTCTATTCCCTGTTTTATATTCAGTTTTTTTCTTAAAGAGAATGGAAATGGTTTGTGCTCCTTTTCTCATTTTTCATAGTAAGTCAGGGAGGTATGATTTGAAATGGAGGAGCCGCACTCTATACATCACCGTCCATTTTGTTTTATACAGCAGAAAATTTATGAATGTAGTACAGAAAACACAAAACATTATATAAAATGTCCTTAAAAATATGGTAGAGTTTAGCAACGAAATAAAGAGCAGTTGACTTTTATTCATCCGGAATTAGTGCTATCAAATACTAGAAATTATTTAGCAATAGTTATGTATTTATAAAGTGTCTATTTCTTCCAGCTGATAGTTCCAATATCAATTCTATAACAATTACATTTTATGAATCTTCAGTAATGGACAACTTTACTGATACCACAGAGTTGTACCCTTAGGTTGTATTAATGAATTAGTTCTAGTTAATTTAATACTCACTGCTTTACTTTGATTGCATGTATCTTCATTTAGCTTCAGTACATTACAGTCATTGGAGTAGATCCAGAGCTACGTTCCCTTTCCGTTTCAACGCGTAGCATATTTACGCGCTTGTAATTACTATGCACTCCCCTCGTACTTGTGCCGTTTTATGCTTTCCAAACCCTACCAAAACTTTTCCAAGCATAACTCCAGGAAGCCGTAATGGCTGCATGTACTTTCGTGCCTAAGCACGCCAATACTGTATGATTTAAATGCCTCACCCTGTCTCCGAAGCGCAATTACGGTTGTCGTATGGCTGGCTGGCCCCTTCGGTCATAGTTACACGGTGGATAGTAATCTGGTACATACGTTCAGAGTTACGTGCTGCAACATCTGCTGCGCGCATGAGCAGTACCTACAAAATAGCGTTTTTAGGTCTCCATCAGGCGTAAATACGCTTGAGAACGTTGTTTTTTAAATGCCACCCAGTGAACATGCATATTCAAAGCTAAATACTTTTGTTTAAATATTAATTTATTTACCTATCTGAAAGCCCAGGAACTTTTCTAAATGAGCAACTGGCATTCATTCAGCTTGTTCTTCTTAAGTACGTATTTTTCTGAAAAAAACGCACGGTAAGATAAGGTAGCCCTATGGCACTCGTAAGTGCCATTAGGTACCTAATAATGGGGGGTGGATTAGGAGCTGCACATAACTCACTCTTAAGTGTGAATTAGGGCCATAGGCCCATATTCAGAGTATTGGAAGTATAACATATACGTCCGGTGTTTAGCGATTTTTATTACTTCGCATGCGTAGTCATTTTTTAACGTAATCTACGTATCTTATTCTGACGTAGCTTGCGTAAATGCTGTCTTTCAGACGTATAAGATATACGTCCGATACTCTGAATACGGGCCATAGAAAGGAATTTGTAGCTCACTAAGCAGGTACTGTTTGTGGTTGACTTTGAATGTGTAGCAAAAACTCTAGTTAGGCCATTGCTGGAAAAATGTGATGCAGGAAGGGTCTCCTTGAGCTTTGAACTAATCTTAAACAGCTCAATAAATCTGCCTATTTGGTCTTAATTTAGGATGTTAAAACACGTACCAGCCTTTTGGGAAAACATTAATGCTTTTCTGCCATTTCCTCTTGGATATCCTCCCACCATCTCAAAAACAGAGCTAATAATATTTCAATATTTCCAGTATTTCCAATATTTGCACCTCCAAACAAAAGTTACACACCCTGTCTCTATTTCTGTTCACAACTCTACAATAATCCCTGCTTATCAAGCTTGCATTCTAGGTGTTATCCTTGATCTTGAACTGTCTCTTGTGCTCTACATACAATATGTTTTTAAATCTGTTATATACAGCTAAAAAAATGCTTACAATACACAAATATCTCACACAAGACACTACACTAATTGTTGAATATCGTAATGCTCTCCTTTTTAGACACCCACAATATAAAATTACACCCCCTCCATCTCTACAGTGTATATTGAATGCACTGATTTTCCTTGAAAAATGCTCTTCAAAAGATGGTCCACTCTGTTAGTCTCTACATTGAATGTCTGTATTTTATGGAATGAAATACTAACCTACAAAGCCCATACATAAAAAGCAACCTTTAAATTCATAAT
>WWET01004026.1:48886-64020 GCA_011038615.1 Limnodynastes dumerilii | reverse complement strand
AGGCGCTGAGGCGCTTGTCATCGCTGTGGCTGAACTTGTGTTATTGGTACAGAGTCTCATAAGAACTTGGTGCATCATATATCGGCTATACACAACGTCTATTTAGTGACATTGCTCTTCAATATTATGTCAAAGTGCTGCTGCTAATGTTGACTTTACTATCTATTGGACCAGCCATTTAACAAAGACATTATATTCCATTTACACTTTCTCAATTGGCTTAGTCCAGTATATGAACATTTCAAGTTACCATCTACATATGTTCCCATTGATTAGGTAGATAGTGTTGTGACCTATTCATATTGTATTTTATTGTTATTATATTGTGTTATTAATAAATATATATTTTTAACCAGGAGCCATCTCATTAGCATTTTATTTGCTGTTGCAATTGCTCATCCAGCCCTCTTTCTTGTGTTTCTTTTTTTCCATTGGTGATAGCAGACCCCAATGCTGGATTAGTAGCCTATTGCATACGGCAGGGAATTGTATTATATAAATCTAATATACTCTGTCTGATATTTATGCAGCTCAATTTTCTGTAAGTTTATTAAGTAAAACAAATCTGGTACAAGATAAACGATAAATAAAAAATAAAAAAAATATTAAACTTACAATATACCTGTATAACCAATCTATAAGTTGTCTACATATATAAAGGTAAAATTATTGCACAGTTCCAGTTAGCAGTCTCTCACCCTGCTAACTTTAACTCAGTTCTTGTAAACCATGTCCACGAATAATGGCCCAGATCCAGAGCAACGCTTTTGTGCGAATTTACGCCTGGCGGGCATGTAAAATCGCGATTTTGTATGTACTGCACATGCACACGACAGATGATACGCTACGTAATGTAATGTAATGCTGAGCGTATGGGTCATTCACGTATTTGCTGCGTAAATTCGTACGTGGGGGCGTGCCAATTTTACGTGAGACAAAAGTACGTCTAAAGTACACAATGTAGGCGGGGGTTTTCATTTAAAGTGTACAGTATGGTTGTGCTTAGCTGCGTAAGTCCATGTTACCCATCTGTATGTGTGCGGATGACAGCGGTTACACAGCCAAAAGTTAAGGTAGGGTTTGGAAAGCGGAAATTGGTCAAAATACGTACATGCAGAGGGTGTGCCTAGGGGAGTGTATTGCAGGCACACACGCGTAAATACGCTACGCTAGTAAACGGATTGCAAGTTGAGTTCTGGATTTACCCCAATGTTCATATAAATAATGGAAGGAAGTTATATTCCAACTCAAAATTACACTGGCCCTTATAGAGGTTAACATCTTTAAAGTCCATTAATTAGTTCCACAATCCACTCAACTTGATAAGCAATATAACCACTGATTACATAGTAAATTCTTTAGCAACAAAGTTGCAAGTGATTATTCAACAGTTACTGGCAATGAACCACTTTGATAGTAAAGATGGTCTTACGTGATATAGCTTGAGATATGGAGATGGTCTAATAGTGTTTTAGACTGCAGGGTAAGTTTGTATCCATACAGACATATATGCCGCATCACAGGGTAAGTTAAATGGAGTGGATAAACCCCAACCATGGGGGGTGCTATTGTATAGCCCAAAATAATTAGATAAACACAAAAGAAGTGTGAACCCCATAAACAGGGTTCCAGGGGCTATTAGACACGGTGCACTGAATCTCACTCCTAATATAAGTGAATTCCAACACAAGACACTGTATTCATAGGGTGCGCGTGCGCATTCAACTCAATTGTTAAATTAGACGGGATCATGGTTGTGCTTCGTCAACGCATTGTCGAAAGCAGGATGCGTGTGATTCACACATGCATTTTTGTGCGAAAATGTGCAACCTTGAATTGCCCGTCTTTAAATTTTTGTGCGCATTCATCTTGTGAGTCCGGCCCTAGGAACCTAAAGCCTTCTTATGTCTGAATCAGGTCCAGCATCACTAAACTGCCCACTTTCTCATTTAAATATAGTGAATATATGGAAGTGAATACAGGAGGATTAGCCACCTTTTTTTTATATAAGTGTAGACTTGAGCAATAACATGTTAAACTACAAGGAGGGAGCAAATTTAAATTGTAAAAACAAAATTAAAATTGAGAGATGAAGGCCCATGTTCAGAGTACCGGACGTATAACAAATACGTCCGGGGTTTAGGGATTTTTACTACTGCTCGTGCGTAGTATTTTTTTAACGTAATCTACGTATCTTTTTCTTACGTAGATTGCGTAAAAAGCAGTCTTTTTGATATCTTTGAGGTGTTTACTAAGCAGGACCAGCAATAATCTATCTCCGCAACACTAGTTTTTTATCCCCCAATAAGAAATAATGACATATATACTGTAGGTATCCTGACAATTAGTTGCTTATAGAACCAGAGGTAAATTAGAATGTTTTGTTTATAGAGCACCAACATATTACACAGATGATACATTGAGTGGTTCTTAATACAAACATATTAAATAGAATAGCATAAAACAGACAGTCAGGATGACCATGGTGAGTTAAGATAGAGTAATAAGAATTGTAAAGCAGACATACTATTAATAAACAAAGCTAAAGCAACAAATAGGGACTGGCCTTACCATAGATCCACCAGTTTTGTGCTATAGGGAAAACAAATGATAATAGTAGATATGGGATCTGATCCAGACATTGAGCACAGCAGAAGTACAGACAAGCTACAGAAAATGTGTGCGCCCTGTGCAGAGACCCAACAGCAACAACTCCCGATTACCAAAAATGAGAACATTGTTGAAAAATTTACACAGATGTGCATAGGCCAAGGGGCGAGATGAAAAAAGGGGGAGGAAAGAATTGTAATTGATTCAGGCACATATTTAAAACAAGGGTGCAAAATAAAATCAGATAGGTAAAGATCAGAAAAAGTTATTAAAATTAAAAGGTCTGCTCTCCCATGCACATTATTATTAGAATAAACTGCAACAGTAATTACAGGAAGAAGACCAAAACATCTGTGGTCATCTGGAAGCATTAATCTCAATATAATCTATAATAGTAATCTCTTATATATTATCAAGTGCTGTTTTAGACTCATATATATGAAATGTCTTAAAGTGTTGAGAACACAGGATGTCAGTAGGTTACAGCACTAATATATTTTGATGGACACAATGTAACAACATATGAATTAACAAATCTGCAGCACTAAGATCTATCGTTCAGTAAATGTACCCAATGTGTTAAATGGATCGTTATTCTATCTTTCGGTATTCTCATGGGAAGGCTAGTATAAAAATGCTGATATATCATATATTAACTGCAGGGCATATAATGGTCTGGATCCAGACCTTGTTAAGTGCATGAACTTAGTTACACCTGGGCTAAACCATGTTGATTTCAGGGGAGTCATATTTCATCTGCTGCAAACAGTATTAGAGTTGAGAGGTGATGTTTCCTATCCCAAATCTAAATAACAGTGTGATAGTAAAGCTGGTCAGTATCTGTGTGCAGTAAGCAATTTAAAGATATATCCCTGCATGCAAAGTATACAATTAACTTGACTCCCCCTGAATTCAACATGATTTAGCCCAGGTGTAACTAAGTTAATGCACTTAACAAGGTCTGGATCCAGCCCAATATGCTTAAAATAAATATACTGATGTTCCCTCTGTACACAATTAAGAGAGAGAGCAGATACTGGTAATCATAAATGTATACCCCAGTTATGTCTTATAGAGAGGATAAAACCTCCGTTCCCCTGTCCGCTTTCTCAACCTCAGGAGCCGGCGGACCAAAAGATCTACACTGAAAAACACGTGCTCTCAAAGGCAGAGTTCCCTATCCTGTCTGAGAGGGAACTCTGCTGTGTAGAACACAGAAATGAAAGCGCCAGCACCACCGCTAAGTGCTCGCCTGTCTCCACTACATGGGAGATAGGCTAGATTTTTATATTATTCTAAATTACTGAAAAAGGCAGTATAATAGTGAAGTGAATAGGAAGGATTGCAGCCCAATTTACATAGGATCCATAGTTTTTCATTATATTATTAATTTACATTTGTAAAATTTAAGGGTTGTTTCATTATAATAAAATTTAAAGAGAAATAAAATGAATCTGTTAAATTTTCTAAGCCCCCCAAAAAAATCCTTAAAAATTATAACCTATATGGAAAAAAAGGCCTGAGCAATATGTGTGGCAAAATGTTGCTATAGTATAGTGAAGTGTATGCAGAGGGTGTTGTAAAATATGTTTTATTCTTAAATTGAACAGATATATACATTGTTAGATGTGCAGGGCCATTTCACTGATTCAATTCATCTCTGTTTTAGAAGGGATTTTTGGAGGAAGTGCAGGTAAACAGGTTTGTTGCTGCTCTTATGGCTTCACTGAATTGCCCAGTTTGACAACACAGAGCATCATGAAGATCAGCTTTGCTTGTTTGTTTGTTTTTTGTGCTTGCTTCTGTGGCTGGTTCAGTGTTGTACTTACACCTTTTTTTTTTAGGTGCAAGTGTAGACCTGAGCAATCCCATATTGAACTACAAGGGGTGGTACATTTAAATAGTGAAACCATTATTTGAATTGAGAGGTGAAGTCTCTTAGCTCAACTCTAATTTATAGAACAATAAAGAACATAAAGCTATGCAGTATTTTAGTTCTATGTGCAAAAGTAAAGTATTTTTCCCGAATGCAAAAGAATTTAAATTAATTAACTCCACTTACATTACAAAATGGGTTAGTCTAGCTATACACTTGCACCTGTTTTGCCCTCACTCCCACACTCTGGGTCTGCCACACACTGTGCTAACAACACGTTTTTTTTTTAGACAATTGCTCTCACCTGTAACTCATGGTTGCCTACTTTTGCAAATGAATATCAGGGAGATTGTAAGAGCACTATTAAGGTGCAGCACCAAAGGGGTGTGTCCTGTAGCGCCAAAGAGGTGTGTCCTGTGAATAGCTCCACCCATAGGTGTATCTAGCACTGCCAGGAAAACTATTTTACAATTGTATTTATTGATTATTAAATTGTCAGTGAATACTTTCATTACTGTCTTTATAGAAAAGCTAAAAGTGACGCTGCAGCTAATTAACAAGATTGTTTCATTACATCTTGGCCTCCATGAAATTGGTCATCTCCATAGACCTCAATGGATGAAATTAGAATCAGGGAGATTACCAAACACTTCAGGGAGTCAGGGAGATCACCCAATCTTCAGGGAGTCTCCCTGATATTCAGGGAGAGTTGTCAACTATGCTGTAACTACCATTAAGAGGACAGAGGGCTTCACAGGCCTGAAGGAGGATAAACGTCAGGCTGTGGTGCTCTGAAATAATCAAAGTAGGGGTTAAGTTTAGGCATTGTTTAAGGGCCAATCAGTAGAGGGATAAGGGGTGGTCTTAAGGGAAAGGGGGTGGATTAAGGGGTATATGTGGGCTCTGCTGGAAGCTTCTGGATGCTTTGCTGCTGAATTTCCCTCCCTTCCACCCCATTGTATTGATTAACATGTTGTTTTTTTCAGACGGGGCATGGGAGGTGGCGGTATCGGTGGGGGGTCAGCTAAGGTAAGGCACTAGATTCAGGGCATCCTTGAAGGTGTGGAGCAGAATGGACACACCCCTCATTTTAGCCGCCAGCCACACCGGGGGGGCTGGGGATCAGTATGCCTTCTTGAGCGGTCGGGTCGAGCACGGGCAGAGGGGTGTTGATTCCGGTGGCCATATCCTTCCGTTGCGCCTAGGGCAGGGGGTGTCTGCCCTATTCTTGCTGGTTCCCAGGGATTAGCAGAACCCCCCACACGTTTGGTGCCTCCTCTTCACAAAATCTTAATTCTAATTGTTAAATAAACTATACCCCCTTTTTAATAACCAAAAACGTTGTCCGTGTCTTTATTTTAATGTATTGTATATATGTATGTTATAAGGTTACATGGTGCAGGTTTGGTTATTTCAGGGGACAGGTCAGCCTTCGACGCTTTACCATTTCACTATTACCCAATGTGGGGCTGATTCAGAGTTTGGAAGTAAGGGCAAAACAGGTGCAAATATACAGGTTGGCTAAACCATTTTGCAAAGTAAGGGGGAAGGCTAATTAATTTAAAATCTTTTGCATGTAGGAAACATACATTTATTTTGCACAAAGAACTCTAATTGTGCAAAACTTTATGTTTAATCTATTAAATAGAGTTGAGCTAAGAAACTTTACCTCTCAATTCTAATTCTACTTTCTCAATTTAAAATTGCCACCCCTTGCCTTCAACATGGTATTGCTCAGGTCTCACACTTGCACCTTAAAAAACAGGTGTAAGTGTAACTGAACCAAGCCTGATTGATAATATATTTTGTATTGGTAATCTTACACTGATGTGTTTAATAAGTATTAACCTTACTCAGTTCATAATTATTTTACATTAACTGCAATTTAGCAGTGTGGGGTTGTTTTTTTACAGCACTTATGCTTATGAATATTGCTGGTTTTGACCTTTAATATAGAAAATATAAAGAAACCATTTTAAGGGCCAGATTTACTAAAGGCGATTTTGTCTAAATCGCCATCTCTGGTGATTTTTTACAGCGATTTTGTGTTCGCCGCATTTACTAAAGGACAAATCGCTGGGATTTGTCATTTTAAAAAATAGCCCTCAACTTAATCACCATGTCGATTTTTTCAGTGATTGCCATAGCAATCACCAGATTTACTAAGTGTCACTTAGTAAAATCACGCCAAAATTGTCAAACAAAAGCAACAAATAAAGGTGCCTGCTGTAAGTGTCACTTTGAAGAAAAGCGACATTCACGTTTATGCAAAAACACATTTTAAATAATTTCAAATGTATACCACTGCTACTAACCCTAAGCATGTTGCGGCATATAGTACTTCAAGGCACAGCATGCCCATGTTTATCATGGCATGCTTTGCCTTATAGTAGCATAAGTGGAGCATGCCAAGGTTTAAGTACATGCTGCCGCATAAATAATGTCGCCCCTTACACAAAACAGTACATTGTCCCCCTTACAGTTAAAACAATAGTACATGGCCCCATTATTTAAAAAGAAAACAGTGCATTGCCCCGTACTATGAGATAATCCTGTACATGTGGACGTTCTTATATGAAACAAATATCAATGCTCTGCTCCATGTACAAACCTAAATCATGGCCGTGGTGTATAAAATTTTTTGCCTATCAGCAAATGACTCATGCCATTGCTGGGGCCCCATTTATAGGCTCTGAAGCGAGATCCTATGATGCCCAACTGATGGGAGCACCATTGGTGCCATCAGGGTATGAGTCCTACAATACTCACTCTTAGCTACCCACCTGTCCTGTAACCGCTCTGTCACTACCACTGCAGAAATCAGGGGCACCTGGCTGGCAGATTTCTTAAGTGTAATGCTGGTCACGTCAGTGTCATCCATAGCAGAGAGGGAGCACCGCGGAGGAGTACAGCAAGAGCAAAAAGGAAGAAAGCAAACATGAGGGAGATTATTAGAAGATGGGGAGACATGAGGGAGATTATTGGAAGCTGGAGAGACATGAGGGGATTATGGGAAGATTGGGAGACATGAGGGGAATTATTGAAAGCTGGGGAGACATGAGGGGGATTACTGGAATCTGGAGAGACATGAGAGGGTTATTAGAAGCTGGAGAGACATAAGGGGGTTATTGGAAGCTGGAGAAACATGAGGGGGATTATTGGGAGGCTAAAGAGACATGAGGGGGATTATTGTGAGGCTGGGGTGACATGAGGGGGTTTTTGTAAACTGGGGAGACATGAGGGGGTTATTAGAAGCTGGAGAGACAAGAGGGGGATTATTGGAAGCTGGGGAGACATGAGGGGCATTATTGGGAGGCTGGAGAGACAAGAGGGAGTTATTGGAATGCTGGAGTATGTGTTGAAAGGCCTGGGTGATGGTTTCTATGGACACTGACATCATGGCTCTTGTGTACCAGCTATTTTCTTGGGATGCCATGATTGCTGATTGCGAGCACACATGATCGGAAGTTCCTCTGAATCAAATTTACTATCAAGACATGATATCCCTAATTTGATGCTTAATTTAAATTTTAGTTACGATATTTATGATGGAAATATAATGACACATCACATGGTTTTTTAATAATTATTTATGTAATGATTGATTTATATATATATTTTAGAGCATTCCTTTCTCTTATATCTACTCTATGTATAAACCACAACAACAAATCAGTGTTGGCTGAAAAGTGTTTGAACTGATATGGCTGCATGTTGCACATATAGGGCCTCATTTACTAAAGTCAATTTGGTCCAAATCACCCAAACTCCCGGGAGTTTGCCTGTGATTTACAAATCGCCGTATTCACTCCCAGGACTTGAGCCTTTGGCCAAATCGTCAAGGCAAACATCGATGGACAGAAATCGTCCAGATGTTTGCCATATAATCTATAGAAATCGTCGTATTTACTAAAGGCGGTTTGTCTAAATCGCCTTTAGTACGACGTCAAATCCCTTGAAAAAAACTTGCCTGCTGTGTGGGGTGCTTTCAATGAAAGTGCCTCACACATAACCTGAAAAACACATGTCAATCTATTTGACATGCGTTTTTCTGTGTTCCAAAACCAAGCGTAGCATGGGTGAAAGGCTTACCCATGCTACACTGATAGAACTACAAGACTCAGCATTGCTTAGTCTTGTAGTAATATCTGCGTCAGCATGGCAAGACTTCTAAACATACTGCGCTGTGTTGTGGTGTTTGCAAAAAAAAAATACAATGTGCACCAAACATACATTATTACATTAATATACGTGTGTGTGTGTGTGTGTGTGTGAAATAAACATTTAAACTGCCTAATAATGCCCCCTAATGTGTAAGTTACCTCCGGTGGCCACCGTGTACTATACTAAATGTGTATGAATGTACTTTGTGTTGTAGAAAATGAATAAAAAAAATTGACACTCACCGTTTTGCTGTCATCATTCTTGGGACGAATTGCTTGGAGGTTTTTTTCTTCTTGTCAGAGAATCTTCTCCAGTTGCTTGTAGATTGTTCTCTGGCTGCTAAAAGTGGCATCTCCAGTCCTCTCTTCAGCTTCTTGGCCTCTTCTGGACTTGACCCGACGACAGCCTCCTTCCTCTTCTTCTGCAGCGCTCCTAATGACCATTCAGTCACTAGAGGGCAGCCTTTTATATTAATGATGATGTCAGAAACACTACAGCGCTCACTAGAGTCCCCTAATGTAACTTACGTCATCATTTCTATAAAAGGCTGCCCTCTATTGACTGAATGGTCATTAGGAGAGCGGCGAAAGAAGAGGAAGGAGAGGACCGGAGATGCCACTTCTAGCAACCAGAGAACAATCTACAAGCAACTGGAGAAAATTCCCTGACAAGCAGAAAAAAAACTACAAGCAACTCGTCCCAAGAATGATGACAGCAAAATGGTGAGTGTCAATTTTTTTTTATAATTTTCTACAACACAATACATTCATACACATTTAGTATAGTACACGGTGGCCACCGGAGGTAAGTTCACACATTAGGGGGCATTATTAGTCAGTTTAAATGTTTATTTTACACACACACACACACGTATATTAATGTTATAATGTATGTTTGGTGCACACTGTATTTTTTTGGGGCAAACACCACACACAACGCAGCATGTTTAGAAGTCTTACCATGCTGACGCTGATATTACTACAAGGCTAAGCAATGCTGAGCCTTGTAGTTCTATCAGCGTGACATGTGTAAGCCTTTCACCCATGCTGCGCTTGTTTTTTTTTTTTACAAAGCGACAGGGATTTTGGAAAGGGCAAATCGCTGTGCTTTTCTATAGAAAAGCAGAGCGATTTACCCCTTTCTAAAGCGCCCCTTTGTGAATACCGCGATTTTAGAAAAAAATTTGCTGCAAAATCATGGCAATTACTGACGATTTGAAATCGACAGGAAAAATCGATCTCTGTAAATGAGGCCCATAGACACAGGCTGGACACATGTTTTATATCTTTATATCTAACCTTGGGCCTGATCCAGAGTAATGCCAAACTGCACATGCGCCGGGCAGACGTTGTTGTAGTTAGGAAAACCTAGTTAGGGCGTCCCTAACTGTTGCGTAGTTACGGCGAGGGGGGTGTTCCTCTCCGTAACTACACAACAATTACGGAAGGAAGGCTGGGGAAGGTAAGTAAATGAGGCAGAGAAGGCAGGTTAGGCCTGCTGTGGCTGGCGTAATTACACTCTGTTATGCCAGTTGAAGTTAGGGTAGCCTTCAGCCGGCGTAACAGTGTGTAATTACGCTGGCCGCAGGGGGGAGTGCATGCCAATACACAGCGCATCAGCGTTAGTCTGGATCAGACCCCTTGTGTCAGTAACAAAATAAAAAATAGTTGGAATATTGCCAGAAGTCTGGATAAGGCAGAGGGTGCTAAGCACACCCTCTCTGTACAATTTATATATACATCTCCCTCCCACCTTCACATGCAAAGCACCCCAGAGGATCCAGACTAATTCTGCAATTGTGGATCAAGGTAATGAACTCGTGTAAATTGTGTAAGTTTTACAAATAGTTAAAGACTCACTGGATTTACAATTTATTACTATTATTGTAGGCATAATAGGAAGGTTTCTTAATGGCAAGCTATCCATTACACATGGACAAAAGAGATATATTTTATAACTATTCATTAATAATATAGGTTATAATGGACATGCTAAAACTACAATAGTTTTGTGTTTACATTGATCTAAAATGACATTTATTTTTAATTAAAATATTTCAAATTGTACTTCTGGAATATAATGCTGACAAATAAGTAGTATGAAAGTAGCACTCAGACTTCAAGATGATTTGTTCATAAAATGTAATAATACATTTCAAGATTGTTCTTTCAATTGAAAGTTGACTTACACTTTGGCCAGTGTGAATGGCATTAAATCAGAGCTACCATTCAAATGTAAAAGGTTGCAATACAATGAAGAGGGAATGTACTTATTACATTTGATTGGGGTAAGAATAAATGTACCTTTCACTCTGCAACTGATGCTCATACACGCCTGAGGAATCTTCAATCAAGCCGAGGTTACTCATTTAATTTTCATGGCAATGTCTTTCAGATTTTATTAAAGGAATGTCATTTTAGTGTCAGGGCAATCCCTTATGCATCGGAAATGTCTGTATGGATACCTGTGAACTCTCATTTAATATCTTCAATCTCATTTGTGTTCATTAAAAGTAATGTACTGTTTTCTGTGGCACTGTCATTTAAATAACATGCATTTCAGAGGCAATGGTATAAAAACAAGAAAACATGACATAGCACGAGATATTTGTACTTTCATCCTTACATCATCTTTTTAATGAAAGTTACTAATAGTAAAGCATTATTTTGCATATCTTTGGAATAAGGTGCTTTGCAGTAGGAAATGCATGGAGGCTGTTTTAACCCCTTAAAAAATATAATAAAAATTAAATAGAGAAAAAATTAAGAGCATCACCAGGGAGCAGAGAAAGTTCTGGAGGAACTACTATTTGTTTTATGGTGCATTACCAATGGGATAATTAATTAAATGAAGGGATCTACTGTTTGGGACATAATAACTTGAACTAGGGGGATTACACTATAGCATAGTAATATGAACTGTGAGATACATAATCTGGGTGTATTGCATTTGGTGTTTTAGAGGTAAAGACATTAAATTATATTTTGGCCCTATGAATCCAAAAATTATTCCTGACTAGAACATTATAAGCAATCAACAGTATACTGATCTTTTTTTCGTCTACTGTCTGATCCAGCATCCTGAACTGTCATCTTTATCGTTCATTGTGTCAACCACCGATATATTTACTTTGCCATTTTAGACTTATCTAATTTTTTATTGCTAGATGTTCTATACCTAGCTCTGTGCACCTTTTTTATATTTTGTTCTTTCTATATTTTGTCTTTTTATATATATTTTTCACCTTGTTGATGTTGCACTTGCACTTTGATATCAATAGATAGATTTCCACGTTTATTTGAATTAGAGTGCCTAAACTTGGAAGACCTTTATTATACCTGGTTCCTTCTACTAGAAAGGCACCTATTATTTATTACTTATTTATTGTTGGATTCACCTTTGTTTTAGTGTTTTAGATTATCTCGTTTGAGATTTCTAACAGTGTGCGCCAGCCAAGTGGTCTTTATAAGTTTTATAGATTCTCTTCACAGTATACTGGAATGGTGACCACAACAAAAAAATCAATGGTGATTCAAAAAAAGTGAACGAACAGGTTTATGTTAGTTCAGATTCACTTTACTTTTATAGGGGCTGATCCAGAGTTTTAGAGGGCAAAACAGGTACAAGTGTACAGCTCGGCTATACCATTTTGCAAATCAAGGCTGCTGATTAATATGAATCTTTTGCAAGTAGGGAAAATGCTTTACTTTTACACATAGAACTCACATACTGCATAGTTTTATGTTTAATCTATAAATTAATGAAAAATAATTTTTTTCCATTAAAAATAATAAAATAATAATAATAAAAAAATAAAATAATAAAATAATAAAATAAAAAAGGAAACTTCTAATTCTAATTCTGTGTTCACAACTTAAATTTGCCTCCGCTCACATTGCAACATGGTTTTGCTCAGGTCTACACTTACACCTGTTTTGCATGTATAAGGGCAGCTCTGGATCAGCCCTTTAATGTATTTTTATAAAGTTATAGAATCAGATCCAGACTCCTGCACATTTTCTGTACGTGTGGGAGTTTGTCTATCCGACAGAAAGGGGAGAGTGAACTGCCGCTGTCTCTACCCTCTCTCATGTAGGCTTTAAGCCTGCCTTAACTAAAGCGTGTAGATCAGTGGTCCATATGACTGCTGATCCACATGAGTGTGAGATACCCCTCCCTCACTGTACAATTACCATGCTTCCCCCCGCCCTCTTTACCGACGGAGGATAAGCACAGCCCATTTCTTCAGAAATTATTATATTTCCATGTAGAAATTAAGATTTAATTTATTTGTAAGAGATGTGTAATAATTATATCTCAACAAAAAAAGGATTAAAAAGAACATATGAGTTGTGTGTGTTTTGTTCGTGTATGCATAATTAAGGTCTACAACCTGACTATTATTGCAGGATAAAAGTCCATGACGCCTTATGTGTGGCAACAAAGATAAACAATATTACAAGGTTTTTCCCTAATAACCAAGAACTTACTTAACAATTTATTTGTTAAAAAATTCAAAGAGGATAAAGGCAAAGGTACATTGCTTTAGAATATCAGTATAAAAAGTATGTTAAAATATTATTTAAAATTACAACTGAGACTTAATAAATGTTGCAAGCAATCAAGTATCACATGTAAGTTTATGATTAATGAATACATTTTTAAAAAGAACCTGTGGGTGAGTCAGCTCTGAGTTTAAAAAGATATCATATATCTGAAAATGTGTGTAACTAATATTTCTGCATTTTAGTTTACTGTAAACATGGTAAGTTTGTTAAACAACAATTGTCTAGGGAATTTTGGTTTTCTGTGTTTTCATAGTAGGGAGAGAATGGGGACAGGCTAATAGAGAGAACGGGAACAGGCTGCTGTGGCCTGCTGGGACAGATACATAGAAGGGGAAGGTTAGATTGTGGGACATGGAGGGTTAAGGTAAGGGTTAGTGTAGGGTTAGGCTTTAGGACATGGAGGGTTAAGGTTAAGGTTATGCTGCAGGAGATAAAGGGTTAAGGTTAGGCTAATAGAATAAGAAGGTTAGGGTTAGGCTGTGGGAGCTGTAGAGTTAAATTTAGGCCAATATAAGGGGAGGGTTAGGGTAAGGATTAGGGTAAGGGTTAGGAGAAAATCTTACCTGTTGCCATCACAGCAGTTGCATTTCCACTCACAAAAGGGACTGCTGTCGCTCCTGCATTGCCAGAATAGGATGTGTCGAGGAAACAACATATAATAATGGCAAACCTAAACCCACACTGCCCAATCCTCAGGCAGATCTTACAAACCCTCTTTGCTATCTTTATATGATCAACACAGTGATGGTTTCATCTTGTCTGGAAATCGGTCAATACAATTATAGGTTAGAAGGATTTCTGGAATATTTTATCAGCACATTGACAATTGGGTTCAGGATATACACTACAGTATACCAGCAGTTCTCAACCTTTTTCAGGGAGTACCAGTTACACACTACCTTGTAGTTACACAGTGGTCACTTTTGATCCTTGACTGCACCTCTTCCATTCATTGTGTCTACTTATTAATATTACCATTAGACAGTGATCCGAGTACAACCAGTGGTGCTAGTATTGCACTATACAATTTTATAGTGTGTCCCCTGCTTAAGAGATAATGGCAGTGGCATCACAAAGGGAGTGCGGGCCGCACCAGGTGACTGATTATAAGAGGAGTGATGTTGCCTGACCCCAATCAACATGATAATTGAGTCTTTGCTTGAATGATCTCTAATGCTCTCTGCTTCAACTGAGAAGATTCTCTATGGTCTGGTATGGGAGAAGTGAAACCATGCATGAACACATAGGGTGATGCCAACCCCAGTGATGCCTATGGATGATGCTGCTGGTCACTGATAAAAAGATTGGCTTCCTGGCTTCCTTATCAGCATATAGGTTATTTATTGCTTTAGTATGTAAGAAAATGCCAGCAGAAACCAGATTTTGGAAGATCTAGAAATAAAATAAGGGTAAAGGTAGATCAAGAACACTTGCTTAAAATGGCATTTTAAATGACAATCTTGCTCTAATCTTATTTCAATGTGACCTTTAAAATGATTCAACTGTCACCTGCAAAAGAATATATAAATGGTCCTATGACTCCCATAGGATGTCACATAACTTTTCTATTAAAATCTTTGGTTTGCTCTGATGGCATTTGTCATTAGAATCCATAGCCTGGTATATAGGCAGCAGCACTGACATATATAAACAGACTAAGATCATATACAATGTCAGCCATTAATGAGCTGACATTACATCCTTTCAAGAACAGTTATTGATTTGTATCTGCAAATTACTCATTATGGATATTTCCGATTTGATCTATTATTTTATGTCCTCTTTCTGTCGTGCAAAAGCATTTTGTAATTGATGAAAATGTTTTACTTTATTTCAATGGATATTCAGCATTACCATGATTACAGTATAATAATAATAATAATAATAATTATTATTATTATTATAATAATAATAAT
>WWET01004026.1:35574-48109 GCA_011038615.1 Limnodynastes dumerilii | reverse complement strand
ATATAAAGATTTCCTCAGACAACCCATAAACTGGTATTTTGACAGTCCCAATTTTATTATATCACTTGTGTATAGAATATATGCCTACTAAATATATTATAAAGAAATGTAGCACATTGTCACAAGTTTCTAAACCTATGAAACACAGCTCTGCCTTTGTCACTGGAAGAAGCAATGAATATTTCCGATATCTGGTTCTAGAAATTTTCCTGAGATTTTAAATATTTTCCCAGAAAGGTCTGGATTCAGAGTTTGGGATTAAGGGTAAATCAGGTGTAAGTGTACAGCTATAGCTCAGCTATACCATTTTGCAAAGTAAGGGATGCTAATTAATCTTACATTTTTAACTTTTACATGCAGGGAAAATACATTACTTTTGCACACTGAACCCAAATACTGCATAGCTTTATGTTTAATCTAAGAAACAGAGTTGAGCTAAAAAATTTCACCTCTTAATTTAATTATGCTTTCACAATTTAAATTTGCCTCCCCTTGCAGTTTAACAAAGTATCGCTCATGTCTTCACTTGCACTTAAAAAAAAAGGTGACCCAAATTCTTTACAAAATCATGGATTAAGACTGATAAATCATTAAATTATGAATGCTTCCTTCATATGGATACATCTGAGACTAAAAACTCACTAATTTATATTCACCTTTTACAGTAACTCCTAACTAGCATCATCTCCTAAAAACACACAAATCCCTTTCAAATTTCCCTTGTTACCCCATTGTGGATTAAGCCCATTTTATCTCTTTTATTGAAACAAATTCATTATGGAAAGGGAATACACAATTAAGGGTAGTTACTTTACAGTTTATTTTGCCATTGTGTTACTTAGTAGCAGGCTAGTTTACAGTGTACAGGGATTTGTACTGCCTAAAATATTACCTGCCTTTTTATCCTGAATGCACAAAGTATATGACCTTTCAGGAACTCCAGTTCTCTTGCATTTAACCTTTAGAAAATTGTAATGTCTTTTTTTTTTTACTTTATATTTTTTGAGCACTCGTTCCTTTCAAAGCTGGGACATAAAATGACACTGTCATTCTATAACTAAAAAAAAGACAAAAGAAAGATACTTAATTTGTTTAGTACATTGATATTGAATTTGATACCCATATTGTCTAGTTGGCCTACAGTTTCTCATTACTTATTTTTTATTTTGTAGCAATACATTAATATAGCTCTAATTTTTATTGTTGCAATTATCTGGAATACTTTACTCCACTAACCATTTTCATGGCCTTCAAAATGCAAGTTACTGATGTTATTCAGCCATCATCTTTTTGGCAGGATGTATTCAGATTAAGGACCTGGTTCAGAGACTGAAAATAAGTGAGGAAAGTTACTTGGGCAAAACCATGTTGATTTCAGGGGAGTCAAATTTAATCTATTGCAAACAGTATTAGAATTGTAAGGTGGCGTTTCCCAGCCCAAGTCTAATTACCAGTGTAAAAGTGAAGCTGGTCACTATCTGTGTGCAGTAAACAAAAACAAAGATGTATCCCTGCATGCAAAGAATACAATTAACTTAACTCCCTCTGACATCAACATGGTTTTGCCCAGGAGTAACTTTCCTCTCTTATTTTCAGTCTCTGAATCAGGTCCTAAGACTGTATTTCTTGGTTCAATTTAAAAGAAAAAAAAAAAACACTTCTTCCACAGTTTAGCTTAATATTTATTGGGATCCAGTGTGGGAACATAATCCAAACCATGGGCCTGATCCAGACCCCCGCGTGCTTTCTGTGCATGCGGGGGTCTGAAATTACGCAAGACAGAGGGGAGTACACACCCCCTGTCACTCCCCTCTGTCGTGCGGGCTTTATGGCAGCTTACGCTGCCATAAGCCTGCCTTAAATGCGGCGTGTTGATCAGAGGTCCATATGACCGCTGATCCGCCACAGTGTGGGAGCCTCCTCCCACATTGTACACTTTACATGCTTCCCCCCGCCTGCTTTAGCAGGCGGAAGGGAAGCACAGCCAATTTCCTTGGAAATGGTCTCGGACGGAATTACTATAGTAATCCTACCGTAACATCTGGAGGGCGCATGCAAGGATTGCAATTGTTATGTAATATTGGCAGGACTGTTGTGTAGATTCCAGTGCAATAACTGTCAGATGATAGAATTTATGATGATTTGGTAGCTAAGAAAAAAAGTGTATGTAAGTGTTTTTTTAATCCTCAAATATATAAAGGATTAGCTGTCTGATTGATGCATAGTTAAATCTGAAAAAAACTGTTGTATCTTTATATCTCCTTGACATTACAGTTGCTAATTGCAATTGGCAAATGTATCTCTACAGCTTTGGTAATATTATACCAAGAGAAATGAGAATGAGTGCTGCCTAAGCAAGAATGAATATAAACGCCTGGTCTGCTCACTGTAGCTCTGCATACTCCCATTACTCCGGCTTAAGTAGTTTAGCCAATATAGTTGCAAAGGGGTGGGCTAGGGGTGGGGGTTGTAATGGGGTTTATAGGGCTTGCAGCCATTTTGTCAGCATTCTCATCTTTCATTTTCCCTCCCTCCCCTTTTTTATATTTAGTGGTATAGATATTTGTTAAATAGTTATTTCCTTCACAGACGGGGCATTGATCGGCGTAGCGGTGGGGGAACAGCATTTAATTTTTTAGTGCAAGGGGAAGGGGTTTTTGGTAAGTGGGTAGGTACACTCCTCAATATTTGCAGGAGGCCAGGCCAAGTAGTGGGGTTCCATGCGGCCGCCCTCGGGGGCGTGCAATTTGAAGGGGGTTAGTACCCGGACTTGACCCACTTACCTGGGGGGCTCTTTGGACAGGGGATGTTTGTCCTGATTTATTTATTCCATCTGCTGTCCCCCGCCTGCTATCTTTGCCCTTCCCTATTTATATTTAGTTGTTTAGATATTTGTTAACATGCTATATCCTTCACAGACGGGGCATCAATCGGCGGTAGCAGAGGGGGAACAGCTTTTAATTTTGTAGCGCAAAGGGAAGGGGTTTTTGGTAAGTGGGTAGGTACACTCCTCAATATTTGCAGGAGGCCAAACCATGCGGTGGGTCAAGTGCTGCCGCCCTTGGGGGCGTGCACTTTGAAGGGGGTTAGTGCACTTTGAAGGGGGTTAGTGCCCGGACTTGACCCACTTACCTGGGGGGCACTTTGGAAAGGGGATGCCTTTCCTGATTTATTTATTCCATCTGCTGTCCCCCTCCTGCTATTTTCGCCACCTCCTGTCTCATATCCAAATTGATAGTCATTTACAATTCCAATCAATAAATTGGTGCCCCCTATTTATAATCCACAATGTTGTCTGTGTGTTAATTTCATGGGTTTATGGTGGGTAAGCAGTGTGTCGGCCTGGGCAGTTTAACAATGTTTTAAAATGCCACATTTCCACATAGAATTCACAAAAAATCTTGAAAGGAGTCAAAAGGTGTCATGCTCCACAAATGTGTAAGGCACATATATGTAATTATTTACACTGCTTAAAGTGTAATGGACCCATAAGGCCAGATATACTAAGCTACAGGAAAGAAAAATTGGAGATGTTGCCCATAGCAACCAATCAGATTACTTTTCTAATACATATTAGAAAATGTCAGCTAGAATTCAATTGGTTGCTATGGACATCAATACTTTTATTTTTGTGCAGCTTAGTATATCTGGCCCATAGTATTCATCAGAGCTTGCTACAAACAGGATGCACTTTACTCAGGGTTGCCGACTCTCCCGGTATGTCCGGGAGACTCCCGATATTTGGGGAGTTCTCCCGGTATCCTGGGAGAGCCGGCAAATCTCCCACGAGCCCCACCAGCACTGCATAACTACTGTAATCCCTAGTGCCCCGAACATCATCAAGCCCCGAACATCCCTAGTGACGCTAGGGATTACAGGAGTGAGTAACGGGGACAGGGTTTAAGGACATGATTTGCATAAATCACGTCATTAAGCCCCGCCCCCTTGCAGAAATGTATGGCTTCCCTCCGGGTTCTCTCGGAGGGAAGCTTTAAAAAGTCGACAACCCTGACTTTACTATGTGTCACAAGCAGGACTCAGTGCATTGAGGACGCTATTGACAGGATAGATTCAAATAACCCAGATTGTTTCCACAACTGAGAATAACAATATATGGGTAAACCCTGCTGCATTGGAAATTAGCTGGTGGAACACAGGCAGATAATATGGATTCTTTCTGTAGTGAAATACATCTGGAAGTTTTATGTTATAACACAGGTTATAGTAATGACCAGGCAATGAAATGAAAAGGTGAGACCAACAGAAGTGTAGGAATATTTCATAATAATAGTGACAAATCAGTGATGTCACTGGACCTGTCCTGTCCTTGAACTAGCCCTTAGATACTTTTCTTTGGCAAGTGATAGTGTTTCATGCTGTGGGAAGGCCTGTATATTTGTAGAATTATTTTATATTGAAATCAGCAAGAAGACGAGTTCTACACAATATGCCTTGTTACAATCAAATATGACAGTAGAAAAATACCTATGTTTTGGGTAACATAAAACAAAACAGAAAACCAATAAACTTAAAAAAATGCTATAATATATATATAATATATACAAATCAAATAAATGGTAATGAGTACTAATGCCTATTAATGCCTATTAATGTATACCACTATTTGCTGAATTAGTTTCATTTATATGTATTACCCTTTTAATATTTAACAGCATATACAATGTAAAAAATGACTAAGATGAAATCCTTTGAAATTAAATTTTTTGGCTAATTCTAATTGCTGGATATGTTATGTGAGAAGGTTATATTTGCACACCATATAAATATCATCAGCTCCTAATGCTCGAGAAAAATGTCAGATGAAAGAAATATTTTGGCTTATTAGAATGCAAATACAATTTTCTATGCATCTGCAGTTTAACATTTCAATCTTCTGTGTTTTCTTTTTCTTCAACGATTGATAACATATTTTAGAAAGTACACATTTAATAAGATGGAATTCTTGCATTTAATTGTATATGATCTGCGCAATTATAAAAATAGATAATTAAAATTAGAATGGGATATATTTAACACATACACTGCTGTAGTAGAGATACTAGCTTAATATATACTCCATTGAGGAAGCTTTTTATGGACTTTGTTAGACTTCCTTTGTTAAACAATTTTGAGTACACAGTTGCTTTTTCAAACTAAAAGCCTGGAACTAGCAACACAGTGCACTTAGTAGGCAGTGAGAATGCTGGGTTCTTGGCAGATCAGAACATGTTACCCCGATGATACCTGCAGGCAGTAGACTTAGCTACAGTCTGTGCCAGAAACTCAGTGTTCACACTAAATAGACTTTGATGTTCTGGAGATGAAAAGCATCCTTATAGGTTAATATGTGTGCGTTAAATGTGTGGGAAGTTAAACACACACAAAGTAAGAAAAGTTTTATTTCCATGCTTGCAAGTTTTGCATAGACTAAAGAAATATTTATTTATTTTATTTTCTGCTGGCTAATTGTAAAAAATAAAAATAAAAACACAAACCAAAAAAACATTATACATGTTCTTGTATTAGTATTATTTTTATTATAATAAAATTATAAAATCATGATTTTCAATAATGTATCATTGCATACAAAATATTTTCATCTTATTTAACCTTTGCTAAAATTTTTAGCAGGAAATAAAAAAAAGTCTTAGAGTATAAAGAAAAAATAATATTGCTAATTAAAGTACAGTTCATTACAGTAAAGCTCAGATCCAGAGCTACGTTCACATTACGTTTCATACTGTATGATTTAAATGCCTCCCCCCTCATCCGAAGCGTAATTACGGGTCTTGTATGACTGTTACTCCCCTTCGCTCGTAGTTACGCTGTTGATACAAAGCTGGTACGTACGTTCAGAGTTACGTGGCATAACATCTGCCGCGCGCATGCACAGTACATACAAAATAGCATTTTTACGTCTCCGGCTACCGGAAATACACTTACTTAATTCTCGATCTACCCCATTAACCTTGTCTATGTTGCTAGACCCTGCACCTTATTTTCGATGCTTTTCATTTTGAGTAGGGGTCAGTCAGTGCCAGAACATATATTAATTACCCTGGAGCCCACTTCCACTCTTCCTCTACTGGTTCACAGTAGTAGACCAGCTTTTCTCCTCCCATCATAAATATGGAGAAGATTTTTATGGCTGTTGCTATTAATCTGCACAATGATATGACGCCTTCTCTTTGTGCTAACTATTTATAGCACAAATAACTGACAGATAAGTTTGTGGCCACTATGACGATTTGGCAGCTGTTGGTCAGCAACTATAACCCGGCTGGTCTTTATTTTAGAAACCTCAACTTCAGCCAACCAGCATGGCTTTCATTTTTTTTTACAGACCCTCTGTTTGTCTTCATTCCCTTCTACTGACCATAAAAACCAATTGAGTTAACTGAGTGTTCCCACAGTCCACGCTCCCACCATGACAAAGGGGAAAAATGTATCTTTTTCCTTCATAAATAGGTCCAATTTGCAATAATGGAAACTGGTAACTTTTTTTTACCTTTTTCTATGTCCCCTAGTACCAAAAGATAACAATTAAAAGTGCACACCATATTATAAATGACCAGATAGTTGTCCATTACTGTTAACATAGAATTTGTACTCAGAGTAAATCATGATATAAATGAAAAACTTATACCATGAAAGATCAAAATGTGTTAAGTTAATATTAATATTATGCCTTGTGAAACAAACAAATGCAAGATATTCAGGAAGTGTTTGCAATATTACCATTAGAAACACAGCTGGGTTCCCAAGCTTCAAACAGATAGTTAACAAAAGCAGGCAAGAAATTCAACAGAGTCTTAAATGTTTCATAAGTGCGATCTACTGATGTGCTGAGTGTGTTATAAAAGAGCATTTTCTCTTTTTCCACATTTGACATTTTAATAGTCACAAAAATCCATTTTCTTAACAAGGTAAACATTGTAAGAAGGCTGAAAAAAAACAGTGATAAGACAAGAAGCAAACTTAAATCTAGCCTTTACACAACAAACAGTGGAACGCATCAGTGGAACAATCTTCTTTGTAAACATTTCTCTTGCAAAGGTTTTTTTTCCTGTTGCACTGGTATTGTAGCAGCTTTCATTTTTGTGGTATTTAAATAACCTTTATATAATAATAAAATTTTATAGTATTCATAGTTGTCCAGTTACATTCGAGGAGTAAGTAGTGTAATTTGTGAGTACACACTAGCAGGGTTGCCAACTCTTCTTGAATACCCGAAGACTCACAAAATTTGGGCAGCTCTTCCTGTATCCCGGAAGAGTAGACAAATCTTCTGCAAATACCTACCCCTGTCAATCTCTATTGTAATCCCTAGAGTTACTAGGGATGGACGGGACTTGATGACATCTGGAACACTAGGGATTAGAGCAGTGATTGACAGGGGTGGGGCTTAATTACATAATTTGTATAAATTGTGTCATTAAGCCCCGCCCCATACCAGAATCTATTTCTTCCTTTTGAGTTCTCCCGGAAGGAAGTAATGACAAAGAGGGAACCTTGGGCCTGATCCAGAGGTACGCCGATGCGCTGTGCTTATTAAAGCACAGTGTATCGGTGTTCACTTACCTTGACACTCCCCCTGTGCGGGCGTATGGCCCCTTCCTTACTCCGGCTGAAGGCTGGCTGGAAAATATCACCTCTCAACACTAGTACTGTGTGCAGCAGATGAAATATGACTCCCCTGCAATCAACATGGTTTAGCCCAGGAGTGACTTTAAGTTCTTATTTTAAGAAGATTCTTAAGTGTGAATCAGGTCCATAGTATGTATGTTGTCCAGTGGTAGGACACAAAGCAGCATTATATTCAAAGGGATCATCTGCTGGCAGCAGAATAAATCTGTGTTGTATCAAAGGGCAAACAAAAAAAAGTTTTCTGTTTTCTGTAAAAGCTACAATATTAATCATGAAGTCAAACACATCACATTTTAAAGGCAGCAGTCTGAACACTAGATAAAGTGAATAAAATGGATTCAAATACCTGTACATAAGAAAATGCGCAGATCGGTTGCAAAGCCGATCTTACGCTTATGCCCGCCGTCCGAGCGACGGCGGGCGTTATTCAGGATCAGGCCCCTTGACACTAGGCTATCTTTTTACTGCATTTTCAATTCTTTTCTAAGGACCTCCTTTTAGTAGGCATATATACAAAGATATATATATGGTCTATAGAGAAGTCAGCATTGCATTGCGTCTGTACTGCTTTGACTGCTGTTATGGAAATATAATTGCAGAATAGGTCAGTACCACATAGTTTATTAATAACACACACATGCAGAGCCTGCAAAAAGTTCAGATGCTCTGCTGTCTTAAGATATACCTTAAACAGTTTATATAGTATTTACAGAGAGGGAACATCCAATCTTTACTTGTAACGTAACAGTTATTATTAAAACAAGAGAAGGACTAGAGCTCCTAGTTTAGTTTTTCAGACACAGCAAAATGCTAATTCAACAAAACAGTTTCTTTGTATATGGTTTTAGACAACTGGCTTCTTCAGGTCATTAGGCCAATTTACAAATAAATCTTTAGGTCAATAGGTCAGTTCACAAATAACTCATTAACCCCCTGTATGTAGTCTTAGGAACCTTTACAGATACAGGACCATATTCACAGATCCGAGTGAGTTAGGTGAGGAGAGATCCTGCTCCTATACCACCCCCTGTTATTAGGTACCTTGTTGCACTTACGAATGCCATAGGGCTTCCTTATCTATCCGTGCAATGTCCGCACGGACATTGCCTCTCCCCACCTCACCCCCGCCCTCCCCGCTAATCTAAATCCCTCCTCCTCCCACTTCTACCCAAGCACACCCCAAGATGGCATCACGCCGCCTCTTTCTACTGGTACGTAGATTGCGTAATTGACCTAGTACGCATGTGTAGTAGGTCATTTAATGTAGATCTGCACCTAAGAAGTGTCTGCTTCTTAGGTGTGAATCCGGTCCACAGACACAATGGTATCATAGAGTTTTAGGACTTTCCAAATTCATGAATTAATTATCTGTATACCTCTTTACTGCCATTTATGTGCAGACATTTCCATATATCCTATGTTACCCTAGGAGAGGAAAGGGAGGTGAGGCTGATACAAGAATGTTTGAAGGAGGAGAATTGAATAAGAATGACAAAATGCAGTAGTTGTGTTAGAGAGGCAGTTTAATTTAGGTAAGTGTCAAATTAGAGTAAAGAGGTTAGAAGCCTATTAAAAGCAAATAAGTTATTGACCAACTAAATTGCTGCAGTTTTAAGCCACAAAAACTATTTATTAAGATGCACAGTCATTGCACAAGCATAGGAAACATTTTTACAAAATTAACCAAATGCAGGAAAAGGAAAAATGTATAGAAAAAAATGCCATCAGGGTTGTATCAATTCTTTTTTTATTGAAACCAAGTAGTAGAAAGATGATACATTGTACATAAAGCCAAGATAAGAGAAACCACACAAAGCAGCAAGTGTGAATGTAACATTTTGAGATAACCCAAGGAGGGGGACCTAGGCTCCATCTCCATATTAAAGCACTCTACAATTAACTAATGAAGACAATGAAGCAGGGTTACAATGTTAAAAGAGAAAGGGAGAGAAGAAAGAAAGGAAGATGACAGGGGAAGATGGCGGGGGGATAAGGGAAAGCAGCAGGAAGGGTAGTGGGCCCAGAGGCACAGCAGTAGTTGGAGTTGAATCAACTACTATGCAATGAAGGCAGTGTTGAATGGGAATTTTCAGAGTCTGTAAACTAGAGTCAAGAGCCCCAGGTTGCTAGATATTCCAGGAATTTATCAGTAACTAAATGAATTATGGCATCCATAGAATGGTAGAATTCCACTCTATTATACCATTCAGTGATTTTAGCAACAGAGGAGAATGACCAACAGATAGGAATGACAGCTTAAGTAGCATTATCAATATGCATTAGGAGATAGTGTTTAAAAGCTTCTGGGGAGCCTGGAGGCAATGAAAAGATCCAGACCTTAGGGTCTATTAAGATATCTGTACTAACAACCTTGCAAGTGATTTCAAAGATCTGGTCCCAGAATGGTGCAAGAAGGGGGTATTCCCATCAAATATGAGCTATGGAACACAGGACTTGATGGCATCTCCGACATTCAGCTGGGACTTGGGGTAAAAAGGAATGTAAGAGTCGAGGATCTCAGTACCATCTGATGAGAATTTTGAGTTTAGTCTCAATTGCTGTGAGGCTCTGAGGTATTTGACTTCCCAAAAATTAGAGCCCATCAATTAGATTCCCTGTGGGGAAGTTGGTGAGGTTGTGCTTCTAGGCCTCAGTATATTTATCTATCCCTAGAGTTTGTAGTTGGTCAAAATCTGCACATTTCTAGGAGGTGAGATTGAGTTGTCAGAGCTTCAGAAATAGAGAGAGGGCAAGTCTGAAATGATGTCTAATAGAGGATATAGATAAGAATGAAGTAACTGGGTATACGCCCAGGATTTAGACAAGGGTAAGGGGTATTAAGCTTGTTGTCAGGGCCAGCGGGGTAAGTGAGGAAGGGGGGGGGCGCGATAAGTCAGTCAGTCATCATGCAATAATGGGATAGGACTCAAATTTATTTTTTCCAGGGGGGTGCCAGACATGCTAGCACCGGCCCTGCTTGTTGTTATGGGTGACGCAACTAGGGCACAGTCTAACTAGGGACTAATCTTTACTAGAACCCCTGATGGTGAGGATAGTCTGCGCTGCAGGACACCAAGCAGGTCACGGCCCTTGGAAATGACACCCGGAGGGAATATACAGGAAGCAAGAAAGGAATAAAAAGAATCAGACAGAGAACAAAAGGGAGCAGCAAAGGAGAAACAAAGTGAGTGAGAGAGCCAGAAGAGACTATCTCCGACAGACGTACAAGACTAATTAGAGTAAATGCTCACACACTCTCACAAGAGGTAAACCATAGGGGTGTAAGCAAATGCACAGGTAGAAGAAGGAACAGGAGAGAACTATGCTGGGTGAGTGGCATGGGACAATGCAGGAATGGGTCACTATATAATCAAGAATACCTCACCAATACAAGGGAGCATAAGAGTACCAGGGGGAACCAGGGGAAACTAGACGCTATAATGGATGTCACTGTAAAGGGGCTGCTGGACAGTGATTGGCTGGCATATCAACACCTATGGCTCTGATTGGCTGTGAGATCTGTCAGTAACATAGCAGCCAGAAGGTCATAAAAGGCAGAGGGAGGAAGGACGTGCCCTCTATTAACAGCAGGTGCTAGAAACAGACATGACTAGAGTTGACTAAACAGCCAAGTCCCAAGCTATTTTATAAAACCCTTTGGACAGAAAAACTAGGGGAATGGATCTATTTAAAGGATTAAGTTAATTGTTTTGGTGGTGTTGTCCCTGGCCTCCAGACCAGAGACAAAATTTACCTGATCCATATAAGGAATCAAAGGTAAAGGAGGCTGCAGCCTGTTGGCCAGCAGTTTTGTATAGAGCTAAAAATCGGGTTTCCCCTTCTTTGGGATCAGAAAAATGTGTGCCTCCAGACTACTGCAGACTAAAGGGGGTGGATTGCGAGACTGCTTTGAATGCCTTCAAAAGGCTTGGGAGGAGGTATGACTTTAAGGTCTTATAGAAAGTGTCAGTAAAGATGTCAAGTGTTGGACTTTTCCCCGCTAGCGAGGCCTTCAACACAGCCTCAAGCTCTAGATGAGCTAATGGGGCACTAAATGCTTCCTGGTCAGTCACAGGGAGCCAGGGGTAGTTGCAGTCAAAGTGGTACTGGGCAAAGCGGGACATCTGCAAATACAGGTCGCGATGGAGGTTGCTTGATGCTATATTGTAGAGTGTGGAATAGAAGATATGGAAGCTTTTGGCAGTACCCTATCAATGTAAATGCTTTGCCCTGTTAGTCCATTATAAACTTGATGTATGTCAGGATGTGTTGTACCTGAAGTACTCTGGTCAGCATCCTGCTGGGTTTGTAGCCCACTGCTAACAGAAGTTCCTGCATTTGTGGTAGGCTAAGATTATCCTATCATCAATAGTCTATTAATGGCAATTCTGGCTAAGGTCAGTTCATGCAGAACAGTTGGGGAAAGTTTTCGTTTATATCTGAATTCCAAATTGGCTATATCAGTAAAAAGGGACATCAAACATGTCAAAAGCTTAAGATTTTCCAACAGTTTCAGTACAGATAAAGAAAATGGTCATAATGTTATAATGCTAAACCTAGGATAAGAACAAGCAAATTTAGCACCCTTCAACAATGAGAATAGTTTTTTGACAGCCAAAATAATGTTGAGTCTGGACAAAGTTTCAGTACATAAATATTAGCATAGCTTAATAATGTTGAATGTCCAAAGATAGTATTGCACTGAAATTGATTGTTATTCAGCTAAATCTCTTTAAATGGAGAAAAAGTCTTGTTGTCTTCAGAGAGAGATTTGGCTTTGCAATAACAAGCAGTGTACTTTCTACTCTCATTTATGAAGCAAATATACGCAAATATATGACAATCCCCTTAAACACACACAGCTAACTCAGTCAATCACAACAAATAT
>WWET01004026.1:12474-23869 GCA_011038615.1 Limnodynastes dumerilii | reverse complement strand
TTCTCTAAAAAGACTGTGTGTGTTTTTTATGTATGTATATATGTATGTATATATATATATATATATATATATATATATATATATATATATATATATATATATATATATATATATATATATATATATATATATATATATATATATATATATATATATATATATATATATATATATATATATATATATATATATATATATATATACATATATATATATATATATATATATATATATACATATATATATACATACATACATACATACATACATATAAAACAGACACAGTTTCATTAGGGAACCAGAGGGCAGATGAGGCTGAAGAGAGCTGAAGCTTCATCACCATCTGAAAATATGGAAATTAATATCATGATATTCGAGACTCTGTCCACGCAAAGACTAATTGATATGCAAGATTTGTGTTCTTCACAGGAAAAGGCCACCTGGAAGACAAAAAGATGTGCTCAATAGCCTGATGGGCTTTGGAAAGGTGGAACGGGAAAACCAGTGGCTCCCAGAGCATATCTTCCAGCCCTAGCTGAAGCAGCACATACCTTCACTTAGAGAAGGAAGGTATGTGCAGGTTGGTAAGATCTTATTGGAGCGCATCAGGATTCTCCGCACTGGCACTTAAGAAGGTTAAGTCATGTCTTTTATGTCTGAGGAAGAATGTTGGAAAAACGATTCCAACCTAACCATCTCACATTTACATCTCACATTCAACAGAAGGTCCTTTTCAAGTGATACAAATCAATTTTATTCAATTACCACCTTGCAGGATTTTGAAATATGTGTTAGTATGTGTTGATTTGTATTCACACTGGGTAGAGGCGTACCCAGCTGCAACTAATACTGCTGTGTTTACTGCTAAGAAAATAGTTCAGGAATTTGTGTATAAGTTTGGTATCCCCAGAGCAATTGAGAGTGATCAAGGTACCCATTTCACAAGGGAGTTGTTTAAAAGCATGTGTCAACTAATGGGCATTAAAAGTAAGCTCCTCACCCCCTATCACCCACAAGCCAGCGGGAAGGTAGAAAGTTTTAATGGGACCAGTAAGAACAAATTAAGTAAAATCATGGCTGAGACTGTATTAGCATGGCCTGAAGCATTACCATTAGTCCTTCATAGCATCAGGACCACTCCTAGATCCCCACTTAATTTGTCACCATATGAGATACTGTTTGGGCGTCAACCTCATTTGATGGTAGATCCCCAGGATGAATTGAAATGTACTAGTGAAGTGACTGTCCGGTATCTCATACAAATAGTAATAGAGTAAACATCTGAAGAAACAGCAGAAGAGTTTAAAGCTGTTGGCCCTGAAGATGCCACAAACTAACTGTCATGCTATTGAACCTGGTGAATTTGTGATGATAAGGAACTTTTTACGTTCAGGTTGAATTGTTGATAGGTAAGAAAGACCATATCAGGTATTGCTGACCAGCACCACTTCCATAAAAGTCGCTGAGAGGAATACGTGGATACATTCGTCTCACTGTAAGAGAGCTGTCAACCCAGATAAGGTTTGGGACGCAGAGGAAATCGAAATGATAACCCCTACACTCGAGTGCTTATTCTGGGAGGAGACGTAACAACTGTCTGAGCTAAAGAAGGAGATAGATCATCTCATCAACATGGAGTCCACTTTCTTTTGTATTTTTTTCATTCAATTTTTCAGCTTGGCGTTTACATGTCACGGTGAAAGGGTGGAGGAGAGCGGGTCTGGTAATGAGGTGAAGGATGAGTATCAGATTGGTAATGGTATAAGACATGTGATTTGGTCAGGTAGTTCTCTTTCAGGAATAAAAAAGAGGTCTGTCCACCCTGGAGTTCAGAGGCAGTGTGAAGGGTTGTCGTCTGAAGAATATGACCTATTATAGAAGAGGGTTGCATCCAAAGATGCCAGTCCAGAAATAAACTTAAGTTTGATGGATGTTTCTTAGACAATTACCATTCTCTGGTAGGTAAGGTCTTAAACCAGAATGATTGTTGGGTATGCTCCCATGTCCCTTGGGGACAGGATAATGTAGGGCTAGCACCCATACCGTTAGACGACCCTAAATTAATGAAGATAAAGGATGCGAGACCTACAGAGGGGAAGTATAATATGACCAAGTCCCCTAGTTTAAAGCTCTGCCAGTATTCGGTGGATAAGTCTTTAACTTGTATAAATTTCACTGATTTCACACCACAAATTTCGGATAGTGGGAGGTTGTGTGGTATAATCAGATGATGGTCTATTCACAAAGAGCTGATGGTAAGGACATTGATGCAAAAAGAGTACAACACATCAAAAAGGTAGATGGGTATCAGAGAACTGGATATATTAATAAACCTAGTAAGACGTTGGTTGGTAAAGTAATACCTAGTCACTGCATAGAAACTATACAAGTAGAAACCTGTTCTGAACAGATGTTATCCTTAGGTGCAGGTAAATTTATCAACACGTTATGTAATAAAATCCTAGGTTATGTTATTCCTTCTAATCTCCCTGATGATATTTATTATGTGTGTGCATACAAGTGTTTGTCCTCAAACTCCAAGGGACTATGTTTTATTGCCAGAGATGTTCCAGATGTACTAACCCTATCCCACAAAAGAATGATAGCTATACATGAAAACACCATACCTCCTTATGTACACACACAATACGCACACCAAGAAAAGAGAGCTTTGGCCCACAATGATAGACCACACGCAACAAGTTTGATTTCTGAATCATTTGAATTCCAGGTTTGGTGCAGTTAGACATCACAAAAACTGTCCGGGAAATTCTGAATTTTAACTATATTCAGGCCCTCGCCCTTTTAATTGACAACATTACTGATATGTACAATTATACTTTCCGTTATACAGGTATGGAGCTACAGGCGTATAAGAAGTAGTTAGTCCAGCATAAAATGGTGCTTAATTACCTGACAGTTATGACAGGAGGTTATCGTGCCACCCTGGCTACACAGTTAGGTGTTAAATGTTGTACTTATATAACTAATAGCACAGAAGATACCCAAGAGGTTATAGACCAAAACATGGACGAAATTCTGCAGTTGAAATGGGCATTTCACAGGTGACATAATTTTTCTTTGTCCAAAGTAGAGGAAACGTTAACAGGATGGGTATCTTGGTTGAACCCCGTTAACTGGTTCTCAGGGTTTGGTACCTGGGTTAAAGAAATAGCAGAAGCCATTGGAAAGCTCCTTGTCTCTATAATAAGTGTTGTCCTAATTGTAATCATAGGTGTAAAATGTGTTTGTGTTTTGTTAAGGTGCAGCAGGAAGAAAACTGAGACAGTTATGAATGTAGTTGAGTTAGCGGAGGCATAGTGTGAATTTCATTAAGTAATAGTTAGGGAAACTATTAAAGGGTGGTCAGTGGAAATTAAATCAATAAAATAAAGATCCTTAATAATCAACAATGAAGTCTTTTTGCGTGCGAATAAATAGGAACAAAAGAATACGCACGGCGGGATGACATGCGTAAGCACACAACCACGTGAGAACCATGTGCGTGGTCAGGTTTATATTCGATGATATTTCCATATTTCCCGTTCCAAATTCATAACTAAGTAATGCATATAAACAGAATAATAAGTAATGCATATGTTTATATAAAAATGTATTCTATGGGCCTGATCCAGAATAACGCCCGCCATCGCTAGGGCGGCGGGCGTAAACGTAAGATCGGCTTTTCAGCCGATCTGCGCATGCGCCGGGCAGATGTTACCCGGCGTTGCTACGCCAACGCCCAATCCTGGATCGGGCGTCCGTAGCAGCGCCGTAGGGACGCTGGAGGGGACGTACCCCATATGGTAGCCTTCAGCCGGCGTAAGGAAGGGGCCATACGCCCGCACAGGGGGAGTGTCGGTCAAAATGAACGCCGATACGCTGTGCTTTAGTAAGCACAGCGCATCGGCATAGGTCTGGATCAGGCCCAATGTGCGGCACATGACATCAATATACTGTATACAGAAGAAAGGAGAGTTACAGAGTAGATCTTTCCTCCTTATCGCATTACTGGAGTATTACATAACCGTCTATTCATAGATAACATCAGAGGAATGTTCAATGTTTATGATAATCTGACATTTTAGACGGGTGATATAAGGGTTACATTGTGTGACAGCTCATCCGTATTGTACATAGAAAATCACATTATTATGGAATAGGAATAGCTGAGTGACCGTCTATGTAAATGCCATGTGATGAGCTGGAAACGGTGCCTGATTATGTCTGATGTGGTCTGTGAGAAGAGCATAATACACGTATATCTTCCTACCTTTATATTCGCCCCGAGCCAGACTCTCTGTCTCCGAGGCAGCAAATGCTTCCATTCTGGGGCTTGCGTCAGCCGGTGCCATGACATGGATAATACTGGAGCTCTGTAACAGAGGTGGCTGGTCACTTATAATGTTCTGTTTTGCGACGGACCCTCTTGCGGCTGGGGAACAACTATTGCCGGCAGCTTCCTGCTCGACATTGGTGATTGTGCGACTCCTGGAGCCCCCAAGATTAGAAGATTGTCAGGTAAGTGTTTTCCTCAACCTGACTATCCTCTTCCAGCAATTTAACCTTAACTTTACCCTAACCCTCCTTTCCCCAGAGCCTAAACTTCCCCTCCCCGCAGTCTGACCCTAAGCTTTCCCTTCCTGCAGCCTAACCCTAACCTTCCCTCTAACCCTAACCTTCCCCTCTACCCCTAACCTTCCCCTCTAATCCTAACCTTCCCCTCTAACCCTAACCTTCCCCTCTAATCCTAACCTTCCCTTCTAACCCTAACCTTCCCCTCTAATCCTAACCTTACCATTCTAGCAGCCTAACCCTAACCCTTTTTTTGCTGCAACCTAACCCTAATTTTCACCTTCCCCTCCCCCTTGCTGCAGCCTAACGGTACCCTTCTAGCAGCATAACCCTTATCTTCCCAGCTTTGCAGGCTAACGCCAACCCTTCTAGCAGCCTAACCCTAACCTAACCCTTCTAACAGCCTAACTCTAACCCTTAACTTCTAGAAGCCTAACACTAACCTTCCCCTCTCTGCAGCCTAAACCTAATCTTACCCTTCTAGCAGCCTAACCCTAACCTATAATCTTCCCAGCTATGCAGCCTAACCCTAATCTTCCCAGCTATGCAGCCTTACCCTGATCTTCCCAGCTCCACAGCCTAACCCTAATCTTCCCAGCTCCACAGCCTAACCCTAATCTTACCAGCTCTGCAGCCTAACCCTAACCTTTCTTTCTCCGCAGCCTAACCCTAACTACATTTGTAACAGGTACTTTGTTGAAATAGGAACTTTGCCAAAGTACCATGCCATAATCTGGCCAAGCTGTATCATTTTTATTGGATTGTTCATGTAATCCAGCCAACAAATCAGTTCACCATACACACCAGGGCTCGAAATGAGGGGGTATATGGGGGTATTGCACACCCTCACTTCTCCCACTGAGCTATAAATCTCCATTCAATTGTATTATTTCTAAATTTCCACTTTGGCCACTGATAATTGTATAGTGTGTACTCAGCTTAACACTGCTATTATCTGCAGGAGGTCAGGAAACATTGCAGTTTCCAGAGCTAATGAACCTCATCTCATTGGACAATTAACACGGTTGGTTCTTATTGCTTGTGCATAGATTAAACTTCCATTTGTTGGCGTGTCTGCTGGATGGATTTCCACTCTGGGTTTATATGGGTCTGATTGGTTGCTATGGGCAACATCTCCACTTTTTCAAACCCACAGCTTAGTAAATCTATTGGTTGCTATGGGCAACATCTCCACTTTTTCAAACCCACAGCTTAGTAAATCTGGCCCTAGGACTGCTCCTCTTGGCTAGACTTGCTCATATTATTTACGAGACAGACACAAATCATATAAAGTCCCACGATGTGGAGCCTAGTCACTTGGAGCTTGCTGGGGACATGTAGTTCAACATCACAAGGTGAGCAACAGGCTAAACTAGATAATGTGGATTCATATTTGGGACACTAAACCAGGGTTGCTTCATTTTTATTTCTTCCCTCCGGGAGATCTCGGAGGGAAGAAATAGATTCCGGTTTATGTAAATTGTGTCATTAAGCCCCACCCCCTTTCAATCACTGCTGTAATATCTACCGTTCCAGTGGATGGGTGGGGCTTGATGACATCATCAAGTCCCTCCCATCCCTAGTAACTCTAGAGATTACTATAATGAAAGCCAGGGGGTCAGGACATGCAGGAGATTTGTCGGCTCTCCTGGGATAGCGGGAGAACTGGCCAAATTTCTGGAGTCTCCCGGAGATTCCGGGAGAGTCGGCAACCCTGTTTAATGGGAGAAAATAGGGCGGGATCCAGAGATCATTTTACATGTGCTGGAGGTGGAATGTTTAAGGTAGACACTGGGTATGAAAAATCCATTGGCGCAAAGGGAGTGTTTATGTTTGCGATCGCACGGTTATGTAAATATAGCGTCCTTCGATTGCAAATTTGGGTCCATACAGTTGTGGCGAGATAGGTCACCTCTGGTGGTCTAGACAGTACTTACACAATGAGTCTGATGTGATTTATCAACAGTAGCCAAGTGTGGAATATTCAGGGCCCGATTTAATTGGACGTGAGAAACTTGCCTTATTCTCATTGCAAAGCTATTTGCATGAATTTATATAGCAGATATTTTTATACACACCCCATAGAGGAGCATATTAAAATCCTACTGTAATAGCCATTATAAGAGCAATTATCATTGCAACCAAAATAATGCGGACTTCACGTTCAACGGAATCAGGGCCACAGAGTGCAGAGCACAGCATTGATGAGTGTTATTATAGAGAGATATCTGGAGGTGGGGGAGAGGTGGGAGAGAGGTAACAGTTCAATAGATATTGGTGAATTGTCAGGCAGGACTCCTGAAATTTGGTGGCCATTTGTGGTGACTTGTGTCTCGTGGCTGTGGCTCCCAGAAGAATTACATCATAAAAATCCTTGCAGTTACTGCACATTATCATGTTGTGCAATACGTCCCTTTGGCCGGCACAGTCACCAAATAAGACTGCCTTTTAACCCAGTGCTGACCATATGGGAGAGAGAGAGAGCGCGCCAATGGAACTGATAGGCTAGCGTCACGGTAACCATGCAATATACCGGACGCTAGCCGCAGGGAGACAGAAAACAGCGTCCCTAGCAACTAGACGCTACACATAGGTGTAGTAGCAGCCGCGCGCCAGCAGAGGGAGAGCACCGGGAGACGCCGCGGCCACGAGGAGAGGATCGCAGCAGGAACGTGGGTCAGGTAAGCAGACGCTGCATAACAGGAGTGATGTGACTGTGGGGGTGTAATATGTAATGCAGGGAGAGCTGTGTGACTATGGGGATATAATATGTAACGTGGAAAAAGAGGTATTATTGTGGGCATTTAAATGTTAGTGTGTGTGTGTGTGTGTGTGTGTGTGTGTGTGTGTGTTAATTCCCAGCATCTATGCCTGGTTGTATCTAGTCAAAATATTTTTTGGGTCTTTGTTCAGCTATTTTTATACATAATTGGGTGATAAGCTGTAAAGTTAATTTTAATATTTTAATACTGGTATCATTTAAAACAATACAGATGTACAGATTTTGTATAATGTCAAATTGTTATTAGTACTGTATGTATCAGTAATCATTTAGCTTTCATCTCCTTTGATGTGCTAGGCTTATCTTTGTAATTGTAATCTTAAGCCTTCTGTGATAACAATGTCATCATTGCAGTCTTTTGCTTCAATGAATACAAACAGTGATGTGGAGATATGTGTTGCTTCTGTAACAAGCCAGGAAACCCAAATTGCAAAGTGGATATAGGGAGAAGCTGGGAAGTAAGTACATAGTGCATGGGTGCTAGGTAGGACCCACGTTAAGTGTTTTGATAAAACACAAAAACAGAAACTTGTAGAAAATTATTTTGCATTTTTGGTGTTTTCAGCATGATTAAAAGATATTCAATGAAAATATCTGAAACATGGACAACATTGTTTGCTATAAAAAATGATAATTACTTTATGGACACTGGGCCTGATAGAGAGCGTATTACCGCCGGGCGTATGCATAAGATCATCTAAAAAGACGATCTGCGCATGCGCCAGGCAGATCCGGGCGTCCGTAGCTTCAGCATAGTAACGCTGGAGGGGGCGTCCCCCAGCGTTACTATGCGGAAGTTATGGCAGGTAGGCAGGGGCAAGGAGGGTAATAAGGCTGGGAGGGCGGTGCTAACGTACTAACGCCTCCGTCCCAGCGTATTAACAGGCGCTTACGCTGGCTGAAGTTAGGGTAGCCTTTAGCCGGCGTAAGCGACTGTTTATATGCTGGGGCAAGGGGGAGTGTCGGGGGAGGGAAACGATGGTCTGGATACGGCCCACTGTGTATAAAATTGTTAAATGTCAGTAAAATATATTGGTTAGTGAAAGGACACAAGTTTTGAAACTAAAGTGGTTATAAATGAGGCTGCACCAAACAGGTGTCCAATCTTTGTGTAGCAGAAGATCATGTATACGTTAAGCTGTGTACATACTGGAGGGCCATATGATGAATATTGTGACGATCACATGATTATCATCAGCTTTAAAATAATATCAATGTGTACTGCCCCACAATGCTGCAGATTCACCTAAGACAGCATTGTGTTGTGGCATTTGATTTTTAGAACAGACTAATTTCTGTAAACAGTGATGTCCAGATGTCTAGTGAAATCTTTAGTGTGTATGCTGGCCAGACCATAGGTGTAACAATCCCCACTTATCCTTCTTCAGTAGTCATTGTGGGCATGCATATTGGGCAGCTGTGGGTGCTCAATAGCTGTTTTTCTAATTAACACTTGCAGGTACATCTCCATTGTACAGACTGTTGAATTACCAAGTTGCACCTATCAGATGTTCAGGCGCAACTCTAAATGAACGGACTTTGTGCTAATCAGTTGTGCTGTCAAGTTATTCCTCTCAGCTATTCAAGTTTAACAATACCGCCAATACTGCCATTTTTATACTGTATACTGTGCAACCGTGCTTCTAGCTTTTCCACTGTCTGTAAGTGTGTTCAATAAACCTCACTTACTTTTATTTGTGCTTCATGGACTTCCTCTGATTTACTTACATTGCCTGACTAATGCCCAAGAGTTACATCAAAAGCCCAAGCTTTCTGTTTAAAAACCCCAACCCAAGGAAACTTAAGGCAAAATCCAAAAAATGCTCAGACCATGTCAACACCACTTTGCGGCAATGAAGAACCCCCTGCCCTCAATTTTTATCAGTCTGTCCTTAGAAGACATGGCTTCTGCAACAGTGCGGTTTCCAAAGACTGCAATAATGAGAGGTAAGTTTTTTTTATCCCTAACCCTAGCCATTCCATCTCGCAACCTAACCCTATCCCTCCCGCAACATCTACCTTTACCCTCCCCTCTCCACAGCATAACACGAACGCTAACCCTAACCATCATCTTTCAATAGCCTAACCCTAACCAGAACGGGTATCTTTTTGAGATAAGCCCATTGGACATGGCACTCATTCTGGAATGAAAAAATTACTATAAAAAAGCAGTAGGCAGTGGTACAGCCTCAATTAAGCATTTGGCTGTATCATTGTCTTAAACCCATATGGGTGTCTCATCTGCCTCATTGACAATTTAAATCTTAAGAAAAGTCTTGCATCAATATTATATATTGTTAAATACATTCTCGGTGTGTACATAGCTTTTGGTTAATTCTATTATGTTATATGCAAATATAAGCAATCTGTCATATCACTTTCATTGCATTACCAAAAAATAAATTAAACAAATGTATACATTTTGCTTCGAATACCATTACTTGTCAATTGGGGAACTCTTAGCAAACACTACAACAAATGTTTAATTCATAAGATTCAATGTAAAGTATATACTGTAACAAAGAAATGGTATTCATCACCATCATTATCAACTACTTAGGTAAATCTTAATAAAATAAATATAAAAAGTTCCTGAAAAGTAAAATAAAACATAATTAACACTATACAGCCATGATTTAATTGTGGGCCACTAATTCTTTAGAGTGCAGGTGATCGTTTTCAAAACGTTTGTATGCTGACTAACATATCTTTTTTGGCCCAATTCCATTTTGATATTTAGATATTCTGTTGTGTGATCAATGAGGTGTATATGCAATTTTTCTGCAGAGACCAAAAATTCTTCACATGTTTCAGATCTGTTCCATTGTATCAGGTCATCTCTTGGCCAGACCATTTTCAATTACAAATTTAAAAGCAAACCGCTATGAAAATCTGACAATAGTCAGCAGTGTTTCATAGGTAAGTCATTAAACTTTGTTTCATACAGTAATGCACTAGGGGCCAGATTTACTAAGTGGAGATGTTGCCCATAGCAACCAATCAGATTCTAGCTGACATTCTCTTGTATGTATTTGGAAAGTGAGAGCTAGAATCTGATTGGTTGCTATAAGCAACATCTCCACTTTTCCAAACCTGCAGCTTAGTAAATATGGCTCTAGCTATTTTTTCTCTTTAGCTTCTCTCCCACATTTTAAAGAACTATGACTGAGGAATAAGAAGGATGACAGATTGTAATTATTGCTTCATTCATAAAAGTTTTGAGACAATGGACCTATGTCAAATCCATAGGTTTGTATACGCATGTATCCGCACCTACTTCTCCGGTTCCCTCCCCTGCCCTGCCCCGTTTTTTAGGTGCCTAATGACACTTACGAGTGCCATAGGCAACTTTAACTAACCGTGTGTATTTTCCCTCTTAAGTAGGGAATATACGCACAGCGAATTATCAGCCCTTTCTCTTTCTAATTGACATTCCTCCCCCCAGCCACTTTACCTAACTTCCCACAGAGGCTATCTTGGCACGCCTCCTCTTACCTTAAAAACTATGTGCAGTCTTCAAGACCGCATGTAGTTAATCAACGTGACTAAGGGCTACATAGATTGTGTAGTCATGCTGACTATGCATGCACAACAAAAAAAATCATCAAAATACACACTTAAGAAGTCTCTGCTTCTTAGGTGTGAATCATTATCCATTATCTCAACTGCTCTAAGATACCCATAGAAGTATTTATGTGAGATACTGACTGTTTTTTAACTAAATTTTGGACCAATTTTTTTATTAGTTTTATAATAATTACTTTTAGAACAATTTCAGTTTATTTATAGCACTGGAATTATGAGCTTAAAATACTCATGCATTAGATCAGTTTATTCTGAATTGCCACTGTTTTGTTGAAACATCTGGATTATTTTTATACTGTTCACACCATAGGGGTGGTAGATCTCCTTCTCTGACAGGGCCGTCTTTTTCACTGGGCAGTTTGGGCTAGTGCCCAAGGGTCCCACACATCAAAGGGCCCTTCAGCTAGTGGCATCACAGGGGGGAGCATGAAGGGGGTTGATGGAGCCTCCACT
>WWET01004026.1:0-10420 GCA_011038615.1 Limnodynastes dumerilii | reverse complement strand
TTGTATAGTGGAGACTAGAATGCTGCCTGTATTGTATCGTAGCTGCTATGATGTGCTTTTTTTATTGTGTTTACTAGATTGTGTTTTATGATGTTTACATGGATACTATACTCTAGTAACTATAATGATAAATTGTTAAACAGGTAGGCGCAAATTTAAAGTTTGCAGGGAGGCGCCAAACACCATAGCATTGGCCCTGTTCATCCCAGATACTGGACAACTTTCTAAAATAGATTTTGCAGAATTGGATAACTGTTTAGTATAAACTCTTTGACGTCAAAGGGAGTAGGTGCCTAGATGTTTTATGTCCTTTGCCTCTACTAACTTTGGAGCTACAAATGGCAAAGATGCCTTGACAACTGTTGTCAGGATTTGGGTAAAAATATTTCCACACTTACCACAGAATTATTATTATTTTTGTACTCTTGCCACTGTTCAATTATATTCATGAATATTAATTGGAATTTCTTTATCAGGAAGAATCCCGATGTTCCAATATAAGAGTGTAAACTGGAGCATAGTTTTTAATACTAATAGTCTGTTTCACATTTCTTAATTTTTTATATTTAGCCTTTCTTTATCTGTGCTGAATCATGATTTTTAATAAATATTAATATGGATGTAATGTTTTTATGTGATTTAAAAATGAGTGCATCCAACAAAATTACATTATTTTCTTCTTTTTGGTGTCTGGAATAGTCTGAATAGGTCACATATATTAGCACTTACCCCCTCTGTCATACCATACATTGAATTTCATACCCCCTTAATTGTAGTCGATTTTCCCTGCCAGTAGAGTTATATTTGTTACATAATAAGCTCTTATTAATTCTTAATTGTGTTGAAATTATCCCCAATAATAGGCTTTCTATTGCCCCTGTTACAAAACCTTATTAGAGGTAGAATATAAAATGGATAATTTAAGCACCATTAAGGGCCTCATTTACTAATGTCGTGTTTTTTTCTGCAATTATACATCGACAGCCATGCCATATGATATCATAGAGTCTTTATAAGGGGGACCTCTAGTGACTGAAGGATCATTAGCAACGGAACCCCAAAAGAGCAGGACCGACCACAAGCAGCACTCCGAACAAGAAGGAGGAAACTTCAATCAAGATGCCCATTTCTTCTAGCAAGTCTCCAAAGATTGATGACTTAAAAAATGTGAGTACGAACATTTATTTAATATTTTTCAATATGTGGAACACATTAAACATAGCACACCTTAAATAAATAAACATGCATTTATATTTCAGAAGAGCTCACCCCCAGTGTATGATCTCTCACAATGGACCCCACATCCCCACATTCCCCCATTTTGGCACTATAGATTTCAGGTCCTTAGATTCTGGATGACTCCAGCAGGCCCTCCTCCTCTTCCATCTCCAACCACACATTCCCCTGAATCTCCTGCATCCGTTGCCACACCATTATCTGGAGAAGAAATACCACCTGCACATCCCTACCATGTGTCTGTTGAGCACCACCACCATCACACAGAATGGCCACCAGCAGATAAGGAGATAGCAATCCCACCAAAACAAATATTAAAAAATCATCAAGGTGTTATTTTGTAGGTTTTTTATTTTTATTTTAAGTTAGTTAAGGTATTCTTGTGCACAAATTATTTTTAAAGTTGTCATTGAAAGTAATAAATGTTAAACAAGTGATTTTTAAACATATCTGTCCAGAACTGTTTGTTTTATTCGGATAGCTTCTTGGGATTGGGAACTGTAATGCTCCCGGTTATCTGAATTGGAGTCCTCATAAGGAGCAATTTAGTCATCCTCGGGATTGCAAGCCATTTGTTGCTCTGTTTGCTGATTTAAGTAAGGAGTCAGTAGCCAAGGGTGGCAAGGTTGGGCGGCATCACCTGCATGTTAAATGGAGAATTATATCATGCTTATAATAAACAAAAAACATTTGTAGATTTTGTATTAAAAAGCATTACCTACCTAACAATATCATCGCCTCGCCTCTGCATTCATTTTTACCATATTTCTGATTGCTAAATTCAAAGAAAAGTGGAGACTACCAGGAAATTTGGCACATATACTTCTAATGAGTAGCAAGGCATCACATATAACCTAAATGTTCATGGAATGAAAATGTTTTCGATTGTAAAATATCAGTTAATTACCTCCCTATGGTATCAGCTGCCATCAGCTACCATATTGTATCAAGCACATATTGATGTATGTCATCAGCTGCCCCAATCACATTTTGTATCAAGCACATATTGATGTATGCCATCAACTGCACCAATCACATATCGTATCACTCATTCCCAAGATATTAACCTGAGGCCTGTAGATGCGTTCCCTACAAGGACAACAGGCTCCCTTGTGGAAAAAGATGTTATCTCCTCAAAGGCAACCCAACTCTAAAGACAAACAATTGTATATATAATAAAATGAATATTCCTGTTTTTTATTTGAACAATAAAAGTTTGTATTTACATGTGTGTGTGTGTGTTTATATATATCGCAGCTTTGAGGTACTCATTAGTCCAAGAGTATAAGTTCTCAGTCATCTATAGATGTAATGTTAAAATGCATTTAGTTGGTTTGTAAACTTATGATGCAAGCAATCATGAATATGGATTTTTTTTGCCAATGTAACATGTTTAGTAAAAGGCATAATGAAGCTTTGAGCACATATCTTCCTGCCAGCTTCATAGTTTATCATGTTACATGTCTTAGGAAATGTCACAAGTGCTATGAAGGGATTTTAATACTTTAACACAACAGTCAAACATTTGCAATGATACTACTTACATTAATTAGTCTCCAAAAAATCAATGGCACCACTTTCTAGCACGGATTCACCATTAGTTTGTGCTATGTGTTTATTCAACCGTAAGTTTTTATAGCTCCAGGTAACATTTTATAAAACATGGATTGTTCCAAAGGGAAACAATAATAGTGTGTTTTTGTAGACGTATTTTAACAATGTGGTTGTAATAATACAATGCGATTGTAGTAGAGTTCTAATAATACATTGTGATTGTAGTAGAGTAAATATCCTGCGCTGATAGTGGAAGTGTGAAGATTGTATAGGAAGCCTTCAATTCTGTCTGCTGCCTATTGGGGTATATAGTAACTAAAGGGGTGTTTAACTTCCCTTGTGAATTGTACAGCAGAGAGAGTATCCCGGTGGCACGCCAGAAAGAGGGTTCCTAATGACAGTGCAAAAAAATGCAATGTGTGATCACAATATTAATTGTCACAGTAGTAGATATATTAAAAATGGATGCAAGTATTTGTTAAGTCAAAACCATAATGTAACAACATAAAAACCTCTATTGAAAGTAGCAAAAGAATGAATGCATATGGTCTTGTTTGCATATGATCTCCATAAGAGCTAAGCATTATACAGTTCAAAAGAGATAGTTTAAACATGCCATCAAGTGTGTCTGAAAAGGATAAACAAATAGTAATAGTGTATCATTGTAGTTAAGTGCTGTGCTAAGTAGATAACATTATAGGTATTGCTGGGTTCTGGTCTCAGAGAGATAATCGGGTCTGAAGTCAGCAAGTCCGATATGAGGGAACGCTTCCACTTAGGCCTGGGGTAATAGGTTATAGTCACTGGTCAATTAGTATACACTCCGTTTGGGAAATAGATAAACCTTACCAGTAAGGTAAGTCAGCTGGGCTACGGGGAGCTCTCCTGTGCCTTAAGATTTCCAATACCTCACTGGAGCTCACTGCTGCTTCTCCTACTGGGTGCCGCTCCTGGCTGTGATGCAGATTGTGCCGATAGCAGAGCTTGGTCCTAGGGGTTACTTTATAGTGGGCTGAATCTATGTAAGTGGGGTATCAGGTTCTCCTATGTGTTTCACCCTATTGGGCTTCCTTAGGGAGGTATTTGTGGAGTGTTACAAACGGGACACAGAGGTCTGTATCGGTGTGCTATTGGCAAGATTAAGAGTCCTTGTCTCATGAATATGCAGATGGACTCTTCTGCTATCAGAGGCCGGATACACAGCTGGGATATAATGAATGGGAGAAATACTATGAGTGTCAATTGAAGGCGCTGTTTTGTGGGCTGTAGAAGTTCATGACAGGAGAATAAGAATAGGGAAGACAAAAATACAAAACAGAAATATCAAAAACAAAAACACAAAACAAAGACAAACAAAAAACAGACGAAAAACAAAGAACAAAAAAACAAAAAATGGAGAGAAAAAAAAACTGAAAACAAAAAATACTCATTGAATAATCATGAACTCGAAATAAAATCAAATTAAAAAATAAATAAAAATAAAATTAAAATGAAAACACAAAAATAAAATATAGAAGGAGACATGAGATATAAAACAAAATGGAAAGAAAGAGATGTTTGCAGGATGGGTAGTGGAAGGTTAGTTCTGTAATTCTGCATTTAAGTGCTCTTGTGGTTCTGCCTTTATATTAAATGCCGCCTGGGCACTGTAGTAGATAAATCACTCCTTCCATGTTGCATGTGATTATTTCTTTTACGAGCAGATTCTTTAGATTGTTGGTTTTCTTAAAGGTGATCTTGGGTTTTGGTTGGTGAAACGGTGCAAGTTTTTCATCTTTCAGGAGTATAGGCCAGTGTTTAGTGATAATTTTTTGTAGATACTTTGCTTGACTGCTGTATTTGGTAGTGAACCTAATTATTTCTTGCTCTTGTGATGAGTTTTGTGACTTCTTTGTCAACCAGAAGTCATCTTTCAGATCTTTTGCATAAGTCAGATGTTTGTCCACCTCCTGAGTGTTGTATTGTCTTTTGATGAATTTATCTCGTAAAGTGCTGGCTTGGTCCTGAAAGCAATGGGAGTTTGTGCAGTTCCTCTTCATACACATAAACTGGCTCTTGGGGATGTTGTTGAGCCAGCGAGGGTGATGGTTGCTGTAGGCCAGAATGTAGTTGTTACAATCAACCTTTTTGATGTAGGTCTTACTTTGGATTGTCCAGAAATATCACTTTAGTGGTGCTAATATTTGTTGTGAATTTCAGGTTCAATTTGTTATTGTTAATGTGTTATATGAATAGGTTTAGGTTCTTTGGGGTCCCCTTCCATATGCAAAAGACATCATCTATATATCTGTATCAGTTCTCCCAATTTGGCACGAACACATTTGCATAATCCGGTGCAAATTTTGTTCCCATTGCTGTGCCTTGCACCTGTCTGTAGAATACATGACTGAACCAAAAGTAATTGTGTTGCAGGATGAAATGTATGGAGGTAACTAGGAATTGGATTTGACTGCAGTGTGAGTCTGATTCAGCAGATAGTATGCTGTGGATGGCCTCAGAGCCTTTCTTGTGGTCATTGACTGTATAAAGCACCACCAACAGTGCATGTTTTCCAGGTCTCCTTGTTGGGGCACAGGTGTGTTCATTGCTGTCTGAAACATTATTAAAGATCTACAGGTGGTAGTGATTATCTCAGGTCTGATTATCTGAGGAGACCTGGAAAACATGTACTGTTGGTGGTGCTTGAGGCCCGGGTGTTGCCACCCCTGGTATAGAAGGAGGTGAGATCACAGGTCATCAAAATGTATTAATCTATCCAGTTTATTTCTCATAGGATCCACAGAATATGGGAGGTGTCCTTAAGGTAGCTCTTCTTTTGATGAGTGGTTGCAAGAAATGATCAATATACTCAGACAGGTCTGAGGTTAGGGAATTGGGGCCTGATTCAGAGATACGATTTCCACGGCACTTAGGAGCGTATATTTAAGATCTTAGAAAATTTGCAAAACTGCGCATGCATAGTAATAGTGCAACGCCATGTACGTAGCGGTTAGGAGCGTAAATTCGCTAAGATCGTAAGTCTGAATCGATCGCAAGCACTTCAGATCTTAAGTGCTGCGAATCTTTAAGATCTTAAGGATTTGCATGTAAATGGGCGGGGGGAGGCAGGGAAATGAGGGAAAGTGGGCGCGGGCTGACACTTGGGATCTTAAATATACGCTACTACATCACTTAAGATCTCAACTGCCAGCGCAGAGTTAGGGCTATTCAATGGTGGTCTAAGTTTAAGATCCACCGCTGTTTGCAAGGGGAGTGACTCTTTATGCAGTGGGCTGGAACCTGCTAGGATCTTAACATTAGATGCGTATATTTGCGATCTTTTCGCAATCGCATCTCTGAATCAGCCCCTTGATGCCTGAAACAATGGGATGGCCAGGTGGATCGGTGAGTGACCTATGGATTTTAGGGAGGTAGTAGAAGATGGGAAGTACTGTATTTGTGATGTTCAGAAAGTCGTACTCTTTTTTGGTGAGTATCTGGTCCTCGAGTGCCTCTTTGAACAGTAATTGCATTTCTGTTTGGTACTGAATGTCCGGGTTGGAATTAAGGACTTCATAGGTTTGTGCATCTTCCAGCAGTCTGAGAGTACATTGTGATTGTGCATACAATACTATAGACAGGAGAACATTGATGAGTAAAAGTTGTTACTGTAAAGGGTTCATGTAATGTCCCTTATCTGTGATGGTTTTTTATATTCACTTCCAGAACAATAATTTTCCCCTTCATGTGCAAATCATACTTATGTATTGTATTATGTGAACTTACTTCTCTCCCACATCTCAGTTGTACCTCATGTAATAGTTTTAGCAAAATATGTATATATAGGATTCACGGTAACCTTTGTGACCTTAACCCTTTGCATTACCCCTTGAGTATGTGAATATTTATGAATACATTTTACCCACATTGGGGTAGATCTAGAACTACGTGTGCCGTACGTTTATTCGCGGAGCGTATTTTCGTACACGTATGTTCGCTACACTCCACTTGGCACACCCCTTACACGGACGTATTTTGTCAAAATACGCTACCTAAACCCTACCTTAACTTTTCCAAACGTAACAGCATACGTCCGCTAACGGACGTACTGACTACGCGAACGTAAGCAGCTTAGCACGCCCATACTGTACACTTTAAATACCACCCCCCGCCTACTTCACGTAAAACGCACGTATTGTTGACGAACGTAAATTTGGCACGTCCACACGTAAGTATTTACGTGAGACATACTTGAATCACCCATACGTCCTAAATTACGCTACGTGAATGTGCGTATTTTCTATGGTGCGCATGCGCAGTGCGTTCAAATCTGCGAATTTACGTCTCCGCCACGCGTAAAATCGCGGAAATGCGTAGTTCTGGATCTGCCCCATTAAAGTTAATGTAGTGCTTAATTTATGAATGTTAAACTAATTATTTCAGATACATTTCACAGATTTCAAATCTGTCTTACTTATAATAATTAACAAAAAACTCAGACACACACTTTTGCAAATAAATTTCCTTTTATTTTGAACAAGGTGATTTAGGTGCAAATATTTTTTTTTAGCAAAATATAGAAATAAAAGAAACAAAAAGTTATTGCCTATGAGCACTAGGATGTAGGTGAGTGTCCAGACAGTGTGATATTGAATTAGTTGTAGGCGAGCATTAAAAGATGGTGCCAAAGGGTACTGCAGCCAATGAGGAATTCCTGACAATGAAGAAAGAGAAAATAACATAAGTAAATAGCAAGTGAAATTGTTTTTCATTATTACAACACTTTCAGCAATAATGTTTATTTAAATATAAAGTTAAAAGTGACTATATTATTTAAGACTGTAAGACAGATCAGAAGAGAAAGGATGGGGAAGGAGTTCAGCCTATTTATTCCTAATGCCGTGTACTTCCACCACGCCCCCTGATGAAGTCAATGTTGTGACGAAACATTTTGGGGTGGAGCTACTAACCTTGTGTTGGACATACGTGGAGTTTGTGTGGACGTACCACTGGTCCAATGTTTGTTTTATATGCTATTTGGAAAGATTTTATCCGAGACACAAGTCTGCTGTTAGCGTTTGCTAATAAACTTGTGACATATTACACTATGAAGCGCTCCCTGTCTCTTGTTCTCTAGATTTGTTGCTGCTATACCGGGATCAGAAACCGGATTTCAAGGGGAAGACGTGGTCATTCTGTCCTTTGGACTTTTACTACTGGGACAGGCAAATTTGACCTAGTGTATTTAATACACACTATATACCTGGATTCTTATCCTTATCTTTGCGCACTGTTGTTGTTGTATTTTGTTTTCTTGTTGAAATGGTAGCTGCTTTGATTTTTTGCATATTGTTATTACACAATATTTAGAACCTCTGGTCTAAATGAATTTAGAGCTGACCAATGTGCTCGGTTCTTTCAAGATGCACAAGAAAGTGTGCCTATTACACCACCGTTGGTAGATAGTTTTAAAACTGATATGCAGGTTATAGAAAAATTACTAGTAAGTGAGTTAAAATTACATTGGGATATCCAGACTATGGATAACTATTTAAGCTGTGATAGAATCCCAAGAGGCTTGCGGTTACTTAAACAGCCCTCTTTTGGTCTTGAAAATGAGAAGTTCATGAAGGAGTGGTACCACATTTTAGATGAAGCCTCATGTGCTTTAATTAATTATCTTTGAAAAGAAATGTCAACTGAAAGTGAATAAAAGTCAGCTGGAAGATTTTAGTAGCAAATATGCTGATAACATTGGGCCGGATCCAGAACTACGTCCGTCTTCCATAGATGGACGTAGTTCAATAAACAGTACGTAGTACGTAGTCTGCACATCGTTTCGATATGTAGATTGCGTATATGCGGTCTAAAACGTTTGTGTTTGCTAATAAACTTGTGACATATTACACTATGAAGCGCACATTACGTCAGCCAATTTACGCTTTCCGTGATATGCTGTTACAATGCGTAAATTGGCAATTTTTGCAAACTGCGCATACAGGACCGGATCCAGACCTCCGCGTGCTTTCCATTACGTGAGACAGAGGGGAGTGCACACCTTCTGTCCCTCCCCTCTGTCATGCGGGCTTTATGGCAGCTTACGCCTCCATAAGCCTGCCTTAACTGCGACGGGTGGACCAGCGGTCCGTACGACCGCTGATCCGCTACAGTGTGGGAGTCCCCTCCCACATTGTACACTTTACATGCTTACCCCCACCCACCTTAGTGGGTGGAGAAGAAGCACAGCCCCTTTGGCCTTATCCACACATAAGAAGCCAAAGCATAGTAGCTCATTTACGTAATCTCCGTACCAGTTAAGTACGTAGATTGAGTATGTGCTGTCTTTAAAGACCACACATGCTTTAGGGAGTAGAAAGAGGTGTGCCATGGCAACCTCTGGTAGCAAATAAGAATGTGGGTGGAGGTATGTTAAGGAGCCAGGGAGGGCAGGGTAGGGTTAAGAATGTTCGTATTCTCCTTCTTAAAAAGGAGAATATGAACGGGAAGTTAGGGAAGCCCTAGGACACTCTTAAGTGCCCTATGTTCTAAAATAAAGGTGGAAGGGACTGGGGAGAAAGCTTTAAGATAGGTGCGGATACATGCTTATTCACACCTTCTTAAAGCCTTCCTAACTGTGAATATGGTCCTTTGTTCTTAAATGCCATCGTACGGAACTAAGTTCCTTACGATGATTGTTACATTAATAAAACTAGCGTAACATTTGGAGAGCGCACGCGCACTTTGCGTGTGTAAGTGTGATCACAGTGTTAACTGTGGATCCAGCCCTAGGTCATATGTTGCCTAATGACCCTGACAAAACACTAATATGTTCATATGTGGCCGGAGTACCAACGCAGTAGGAAGATGTGTGATCTCTGTCATGTCACCAAGTTATTGTGAACAGGAAGACTGCCCTATGTGATTGGTGGGGGATTTCGTATAACCCTCGCTGATGTCGTCTAGCAACATCCACACCCCCACTGTGATAAAAACCAGAGCACACACACACACACACACACGCTTTAGATGTACTCCAGTGCCACTTTCTCTTTATCATTTCTAAATCCCTTTCATCAGCTCCTCTTCATCTTCAACTCACCAGTTTTTATGTCTCTTCAGTCCCCCCAGGATCCCCATCATTTATCTCAAGCCCCTCCCGAGATCCCCATCATGTCTTCCAGACACCCAGTACTTCCATCATGTGCCACCTGCCCCCTCCCCCAGTATTCCCTGCCTGACATGCACGTTTTATAGTCCTCTAATGTGTAAGCTGGTATGTGTGTGGTAAAGTACAGTATACATTGATTCATGCCAGAACTAAATAGTCATTATTAATTTTTTTTGTTTACATTAATTATCTGCATTACATTTGCATTTTGGGATGTCTTTGCAGCCCCTCATATAGGTTCAGTCCTTATTACAGCCCCTCATATAGCTTCAGTCCTTAGTGCAGCCCCCTCATATAGTTTCAGTCCTTAGTTCACCCCCATCATATAGTTTCAGTCTTTAGTGCAGCCCCCTCATATAGTTTCAGTGCTTATTGCACCTACCTCATATAGATTCAGTCTTTAGTGCACCCTCATCATATAGTTTCAGTCCTTAGTGCACCCCCCATCATATAGTTTCAGTCCTTAGTGCAGCCCCTCATATA
>WWET01004025.1:96147-118293 GCA_011038615.1 Limnodynastes dumerilii | reverse complement strand
GTCACGGTCCAGGCTCTTCTGGTTCCTCTTTTGCTATTTCCCGCTTTATTATCCGTTCCCCTTCTGCTCCTATTTTCCACTCCCGAGTTTCCTCTAAGGTGCGTAACCTGACGGGTACCTACCAGCTCCAGTGTATCCCCACCATCAGGGTCTCTGGCGAACACTCGGTCCGACATCAGGCTCTACTATCCGGTGAGTTACTCGGTTCTTCTCTCCCTCTCTGGTCACCCTGGTACTCCGTAGAGGTAAACCCGGGGTACCGTAACAGAGAGAGGTCGGAAGGAAAGAAAGGGACAGAGACGGTACAGTGTTTTGACTGTGATCCGGAGCGAAGGAAAAGTACATCTGGAAGTGCTGAGAGGGGATTGGTGACGGACGGAGAGGTGGTGAGCAAGAGGATTTGGAGAGAAACAATTGTTGGAGTAATTGGAAGAGGGTGAAGCAAGTGTAAAAAGGGACAATAGTGACAGGGGAAGTTACCTAAAGCAGAACTGTCAGAAATTACTGTTGAGGAGGGGAAAGCTGAGACGGAGTGGAGCTGGAGGCAATAGGATATTAAAAGAGGAAAATTTGGGAAGAAAAGACACAAGAATTATTCTTAAAAACTAGGAAAATATTATAGAAGCAGAGAAAATTGTTAGTACAAGTAGATTTCATAAGGTACAGATCTGTAAGATTATTATATAGGTTATTGTGATGTATTGGGACACCACTACAATGTAGTATTATTAGCCATAGAATTTAATAGTTCAGATTAATAGTTGGTAAGAACTCTGTTAAAATCTACAGTGATAGTTTCATTCCAAATGTCTAATATGTGTATGAACTTCATTATACTTAATTGACTTGAATAGTTATAAGATCATTTTATATAAAGTTTGGTAATATATTATAAGTAATTAATTGTACTTGCACAGTTTTGGTCTAAGCAGTCCTTTTAATGAACAGTTTATTTAAATGTAAGTTGGAAGTTACTTTTTTCTGTAACATAAAAGTTGGTGTAGCCAATATAATTTAGCTATAAAAGTGAAACATATTGTATTGAAATTGTTACAAGAAATTTATTAGCTTTAAGATTGATGTATTGCAATGTGTTGAAGCAATATTGTGTTTTATTGTAAAGTTTTCTGCAAAATCAGAAATCCACAGAGCTTTAGTAAACTAGAATTTGCAATTAACTAATATTGTCTCGGACTCAAGTTATTTCCACAACTGGTTTCATCGAACCACAAATCCCTGTGAGTATTAATATCTCTTACTAGAACCTGTCAGCCAACATCTTATAGGCGGGTATTCTTACATTCTTACAGATGTAGTTAAGGTAAACCTTTTGTCAGGATCGAGCGTCCGTAACTTCAGTGTAATTACGGTTGAGGGGGCGTTCCTCGCTGTAACTACGCTGCAGTTAGGGAAGGTAGGCGGGGGAGGCAGGGAAATGATTCAGTGAGGGCAGGGTTAGGTATTTACGATCTGGAGCCCGGCGTAATTACACTCTGTTACGCCAGCTGAAGTTAGGGTAGCCTTCAGCTGGCGTAACAGTGTGTATTTACGCCGAACCAGGGGGATTGTCGGGGGGGAGTGCATCGATGGTATGCTCAGCGCAACATCGTAGGTCTGGATCAGGCCCTTTGTGTGCCTTAGTGGCCTGACGTTCTCAAGTCAGGATCCGGTCCATATAAAAGTAATTTTTGGTGGTAATTGTTGGTGATTGATTGTTACTAATTAGCTCTAGATGAGTTGTTTCCAATAATTGCTATTATCCAGTGAATTACTAAATAATTGGCACTTCAGGTATTAATCACTCAACAAACATATGCAGGTGTAGCAGATATTGAATGAACATTGGACACACACATTATTTAAACTATACTTTATTATTACTTAATAAAAATCAGAGGAATAAGTCTCTATCCCAAGTAGCGGTGCTCCTGTTCCCAGTATCCTGATTAGTGGTGCTCCTGTTCCCCACACCTCACTACTAGTTCTAGATGGTCCAACACCTGTCTTTAAGGGAAACAATGAAACTATAAACATAACTGCAGTTGAAAAGTAATGTTTCTCTAAGGTGCAACACAAATACTGTGCAGTAGTAAGATAACATAAACACATAATAATAAAGGGCTTGATTCACACTTAAGAAGCTGCGGCTTTTTAAGAGCGTATGTGGCCGAAATTACCTACTGCGAAAGTGTAGTAGGTAATTTACGCTATCTACATAGTCGATCGGCATGTAGATAGCGTAGGTGCGGTCTTTATAGACAACACACAGCCATTTCCATAAAAAGAGGCGGGGTAATGCCACCTTGGGGCGTTTTTAGACAGAAAAGGGAGGGGGGTGGTATTTAGGTTAGCAGGGGAGGGAAGGCGGGTGGGAGGCGGAGAGGTGCAATGTCTGTACGGACATTGCACGGAGAGATAAGGTAGCCCTATAACACTCGTAAGTGCTATAAGGTACCTAAAAATGGGGGGCGGGGCGGGGGCTGAAAGAGAGAGTTAGGTGCACAATCCTTTTTTTGACTATATCATTACTATTTGCTGCTTTTGGTAATATAGGTGATGTCACCTTATATGTGCACATAGTACTTTAACATCTGAATATTATCAGCTACCAGAGGTAGCAATACCCTTGGGAATTCATTCATAACTTTGAAGGAATTTATATACCTGTGTCTATATTTATATATATATGATTTTTACTATGATATGTGTTATCACATTATCATGTTCCAAGTGCCTCCTCTTTTGGGATCTCACCACTCTTATTTATAAAATAGTCAGTATACTATAGTGTAAAGCATTATGTAATCTGATGATGATATAAAATAGTCAGTATACTATAGTGTAAAGCATTATGTAATCTGATGATGATATAAAATAGTCAGTATACTATAGTGTAAAGCATTATGTAATCTGATGATGATATAAAATAGTCAGTATACTATAGTGTAAAGCATTATGTAATCTGATGATGATATAAAATAGTCAGTATACTATAGTGTAAAGCATTATGTAATCTGATGATGATATAAAATAGTCAGTATACTATAGTGTAAAGCATTATGTAATCTGATGATGATATAAAATAGTCAGTATACTATAGTGTAAAGCATTATGTAATCTGATGATGATATAAAATAGTCAGTATACTATAGTGTAAAGCATTATGTAATCTGATGATGATATAAAATAGTCAGTATACTATAGTGTAAAGCATTATGTAATCTGATGATGATATAAAATAGTCAGTATACTATAGTGTAAAGCATTATGTAATCTGATGATGATATAAAATAGTCAGTATACTATAGTGTAAAGCATTATGTAATCTGATGATGATATAAAATAGTCAGTATACTATAGTGTAAAGCATTATGTAATCTGATGATGATATAAAATAGTCAGTATACTATAGTGTAAAGCATTATGTAATCTGATGATGATATAAAATAGTCAGTATACTATAGTGTAAAGCATTATGTAATCTGATGATGATATAAAATAGTCAGTATACTATAGTGTAAAGCATTATGTAATCTGATGATGATATAAAATAGTCAGTATACTATAGTGTAAAGCATTATGTAATCTGATGATGATATAAAATAGTCAGTATACTATAGTGTAAAGCATTATGTAATCTGATGATGATATAAAATAGTCAGTATACTATAGTGTAAAGCATTATGTAATCTGATGATGATATAAAATAGTCAGTATACTATAGTGTAAAGCATTATGTAATCTGATGATGATATAAAATAGTCAGTATACTATAGTGTAAAGCATTATGTAATCTGATGATGATATAAAATAGTCAGTATACTATAGTGTAAAGCATTATGTAATCTGATGATGATATAAAATAGTCAGTATACTATAGTGTAAAGCATTATGTAATCTGATGATGATATAAAATAGTCAGTATACTATAGTGTAAAGCATTATGTAATCTGATGATGATATAAAATAGTCAGTATACTATAGTGTAAAGCATTATGTAATCTGATGATGATATAAAATAGTCAGTATACTATAGTGTAAAGCATTATGTAATCTGATGATGATATAAAATAGTCAGTATACTATAGTGTAAAGCATTATGTAATCTGATGATGATATAAAATAGTCAGTATACTATAGTGTAAAGCATTATGTAATCTGATGATGATATAAAATAGTCAGTATACTATAGTGTAAAGCATTATGTAATCTGATGATGATATTAAATAGTCAGTATACTATAGTGTAAAACAGTGTGATTAAAAGTTGTCCAGAACTGAAGAGCACAGTTCAGATCTGAGACCAATTGGATCTGCTGCAACATTCTGAGGGTCGTGTTGAAAGAAAGAAAGGATGGAAGGATGTAGTCAATGTACAGTTTGGGTGTGTCCAAGCAAACGTACCGGATGGAAGGATGTAGTCAATGTACAGTTTGGGTGTGTCCAAGCAAACGTACCCAATCCAGAGCTAAACGCAGCCATAAAAAAAGAGAAAAAGAACTGTTTATGTCAAAACATTTGTACCAGCCACAGGTCATGTCTAAGTCCAGGGGTCTGACCTTCCGCAGCCAATTTCATACTCTTGCATTAGGATCTGACACTTTTAATGCATCACAAAGGGTCAGAAATTGCTGTTTAAGTATTGTGCAAGTGTTAAGTCATTTCTACATAGCGTAAGAAGCTAAATGTTTTATGTTCTTATTAAAAATACAAATAATGGGCCAGATCCAGAACAACGCTTGAGAGCGAATTTATGCATGGCGAAGACGTAAAATCGCCTTTTGGTAAGTACTGCGCATGCGCACCATAGAAAATACGCTCAATAGCGTAGCGTAATTGTGAAAGTGTGGGCCATTCACGTATGTGTCACGTAAATACTTACATGTGGGCGTGCCAATTTTACGTTACTCCAAAATACGTCTGAAATACGTTAAGTAGGCGGGGGTTTGTATTTAAAGTGTACAGTATGGGCGTGCTTAGCTGCGTAAATACGTCTTGCCCATACGTACGTGTGCGGATCACTGCGGTTACGTTGGCAAATGTTAAGGTATGGTTTGAAAAGCATATCTTGACAAAATACGTACATTCAAGGGGTGTGCCTTGGGAAGTGTATAGAAGGTACGCACACGAAAATATGCTACGCGAATAAACGTACGGCAAACGTAGTTCTGGATCTACCCCAATGTTTGCAATTATTTTCTGACATTTACATTCCAGCCCTTGCAACAATCATAACCTCCATTTACAACAGTGTACAACCATATTCATGTGCAACGTATTTGCCATAATGGCATTGGAATCCAAAACCTCTATTATATTGCTTGCGGCCCATTACACTTTTACAAATGCATCTATAGCACTCATACTGCCTTATGTGCATCTCTGAAACAGGCCAGTAGCATTAAAATGGCAGGAGTGTCTTAATACAGACCTCCTGTGTACACATATAGCAGATGGATAGAGACTCACCTACAGGAGTTGCCTTGACGTTGGGCAGGTGAGCTTAACCCAATATAGCTATATTGTGAACTAGTACACTAGCGTATTTATGCTACCCAGAGACGTAAAAATGCTATTTTGTAGGTACTGCAACAGATGTTACGCCACGTAACTAAAAACGTACGTACCAGCCTATTATCAACAGCGTAACTAAAAACGAAGAGGCGTGACAGCCATACGACACTCGTAATTATGCTTCAGAGGCGGGGTGAGGCATTTAAATCATATAGTATGGGCGTACTTAGGCACATTCATACGTGAAGCCTTTAGGTACGTCAGTAGTTATGTTTTGAAAAAGTTAAGGTAGGGTTTGGAAAGCGTAAAACGGTCGAGGGCAGTGCATAGAAAATACGCTAGCGTAAATACGCTACACGATGAAACGTAAATGAAACGTAGGTCTGGATCAGGGCCATATTGTTATATAATGTTTGTATGGAGCACCGGACATGTCTTTTGTTCCTAGCATTAAAACACCCCCTTTCTCATTAAAATATAGTGGAGCACTCATTATTGATCAAAACTCGAATGTGATCACATCATACTATAAAATATCAAAACAGTGAGTAAATTAAAATACAGAAATAGGATACAACGTTACTGCAGGATAAAATTTGTCAATACATTGTATACTAGAATCTTATCATTTATAAAAGGTTATCCTTAAAATTATATAACACAGACCTGCTTCATGTCCACACTTCAACAATTTACACAGACATCATTTTAAGAAGCATGAAAATTAGTCTTTCTTTCAGTAAAATGGTTCTATATGGATAAGTAAATTGCACCAAATATATTTTTTTGTAAAAGTTACTATGTTAATGCTGTATTTATAAAATGGGTTGAGTTATAAAGAATTATTACCAAAGAGCAAGAAATTTTTATTATTGAAGAAATTAATTAATTTTACATTTTACGAGAAGGAATAAATATTACAGCACTGTTCACCTTTTTTGTTGTTGTTTAACAATACCATTTTCCATGACGATAAAATAAACTTTCATTGTTTAACTGTTTGTATTTGGGTTCTTGTGCTAAACTGGACTGATGATAAATTTTAAATCAAAAGGTATGAATGAAGTATGAATGACACATCTTTAAAAAAAATAAATATATATATATATATAATATTTTGTAGCATAATTTGAGCAAGGCAGATACAATAGTATACAATAGTAGTAATAATGTTACAGCAGTAAAACCAGTGTATGTAATTAGGCAACATATTTTGCAAACACACACACTAAGTTAACCGGCACAGAAAAGCTACCCTCGCGATCCATAAGAACGCTGATGCGCACAAAAGTCTGTAACCCCACCCATGTTGTATAAATTCAATGTAATTTTGTTTGCACTTTAAACAATTGTTTCTAACTGCAGTTCAAATGGTTTTTCTGATGTACTTTATTTTTTAGCGGTTGGATCAGCCACCATGTCTACATCTGGAAGTTTTGATAATAACTCCTTTGTGGATAATCAGGATTCCCCCAAATTTAGTATTCTTATAGACTAAGGCTAAAGTGAGGCCCCAGAGGTGTTTGTGCCTTTTTATAATTTTTTTTTTTTAATTTCATGTATTCATTAATGTTTATATTTTTCACATTTCTCTGTGCACTACAGGAGCCATTTTGCCTTTTATTTTAGGGCATTTTGGCACTGGTGGTTCTTTATTTGAATTCATATACCGTGGTACCCATTTTCATCACTGGGCTTTAATAATTTACGCTTTACCTTACTGTATCAGCACTAGTTGTTACCCTAATTTAAAGGTCAAGCAATAGTTCTGGTTGCATTACACGCATGAACCGTACACTGTTAAAAAAAATGTATATTAAGAAAATAACCTAAACAGGAACATCAACATATTCATTTTAATATACAACACCACTTTGCATCAAGTTTCAACCTGCTGAGTCTTACAAGGGCTCAAAGACTTTCCTATGCCAGATATCTCTTACATCTCACTGGTAAATAATGATAATGTGCAGTATACTCAATGTGTAGTAGATCTGAAAACAGGGTTGCATAAAAATCGTATTAAAAAAAAAAAATCATATTTATTTGATTTTAATCAGATTTTTGTTATTTAAATTAAATTTTTTTATTACATTTTTTTAAAATGTTTAATTTTAGATGTTTACACCTTGTTTTAGTAATACATGAACAATTTTTGAAGTGAGAACAGTAACAAAATGAACACAGTAATAGAATAAATACACACTAAACAGTTGCATCAAGAAATACAATTAGGCTCTGAATTTCACTTAATCAGTTGTTTGAGTCTGAGTCAAACATGTACACGTCTTTGTCCATGTCCTCATTTACTACAGAAGTGTCTAACTGAAGTTGAGTTGCGCAGGAAATCCACCATGCTAGAGGAGATACTTGGCATAAAGTGTCCACTTCAAACATGTATTGTGCAAATGTTTCATGGATGCAAGAAAGTTGATGATGACTGACATAATTTGATGATTATTGGCACACAGTCTCATAAAAGTTTTGATTTAAATCATGATTTAATCATTTGATTTAAATCATTGATATAATCATTTGATTAAAAATGTTGATTTAATCATTTGATTTAATCATTTGATTTAAATTGTGCCACCCTGTCTGAAAATTCATTCCAAATCTTGGGCATGTTGGGTTGGATTTTTCAGTTGATAGAGACAACTGGTATATAACTGTAGTGAAAATCCTCAATATCATTTGACCTCTAATAACAGGTATAACAATGTTTTATTCAGCATAAACAGAAATTTTTGTATTTAATTAACTATACTAGTCCTGCAACCCTCAGTGATTATCTGACAGCATTTATTAATCAAGGCAAATTCTGACATTTCTTTTCAATACCTTTACAGTACACTATATAAGATTGTATAACTGAGTATAAGTTAATTAATAATCAAGGTGATGTAAAAAAAATGAAGAGAATAATTCATTGTATAGCCCGAACATGGATAAACTCCTGTACTGAGGCTTAACATGGCTTCTTTTATATTACATACTATGTTTTTTTGCAATTACTGCTTGGAAAGGAATAACACACTTGAATGACATAAAGGTGAGTAGATTAATACTTTTTACACTATAAACTCTTACCAATGCATAAATATTTAGAGGTCTCTACATTACTCGTGATTAAGTTAAAATTGTTTAACTTCTCTAATGCTGCGGCAAGTGGAATGGAATAGTATTACTTGCTTTAGCCCTTGTCTTTCTTTCACTGCTTTCTGCAATCAGTGCGTACCAGCACCTGAGGGTGAGTCTGGCTGCAGAAGCTGATTTAGGGCTGAAGACCAGTCGTCAATTTCCACGCTGCTGGTTATAGCATCAGTCTCCTGCATCTTGCCAGCTCCATGATCTGTGTTTGCCTTTTTCATTTGGGTATCTTGTTAAGTATCTGTTGTTCCTAAGCTCTCTGTGTGATTGGTAAGATTATCTGTTGAAAAAGCCTGTGTACCCACCCTTAATCTCATTTTCTAGTTAGCTTGCCTTATTGTGTATTCCATCTCGTTTCTTGTGTGTTGTTACTATTTTGATTCTTCTCCATCTGACGTTCTCTGTGTTTAGCATCACTATTGTATTTCCATCTGTCTGTGTGTAGCTGCGTCTCTGAGTACATTCCATCAGACTCTCATTATATCTGAGAAAGTTCCATCTGATTCCTGTTTATTTCATCCATGAGTTTCCAGTCCTTTGTGCAAGTGAGTTTGGGGTATCGTTGTGTAGTGAGGGTCCTTTTCAGGTTTCCACTGGGATTTATAACTGATGGCCACGACCTGCTAGATGTTCCCACCTTCAGGGGCTCCAGTGAAAACCAGACTCCTAGTTAGAATCTATGTCTCAGTGTGGTGCTCTCATAACATAAAGTTGTAGTTATAATGGAAAAACGCTGTTTTCTCTAGAAATTATTTTACTGGGCACTTATTTAAGTCTTGAAATAAATCCATTTGATCAAACTGATTAAAGTTGAAGAGTTTATTGCTCAAAAACGTTTAAAATCGAAACATCACCAAGTACTGACTGGTTTGAACCAAAGTGAAATACAGATATTTTAAAACACAAAAAACTATATTTCTGGTGAAAAATGTAAACTGACTATAGTAAGCTGCATTTTATCAAAGTTACATTAGCTTTATAAGACTGATGATTGGTCATCACCTTTGTGACTTTATCAAAGAAATAATAGAAATATACCAGAAGTTGTCAAGAATTATTTTTTTTAATTTCATGTCTTGCTCCAGTCATCACAGTCATGTATTTATCAGTCATGCTTGAAATTATACAGTAGGCAATATTATTACAAGGAATCCCCATTAATTATTTAAATTACAGTTTTTAAATGTAATGAAAATTGTCAGTATCCCATTTGACAGATATAAATTTATTTCAAGAAGTATACAAACAGCAAGCTATATTTATTAAAATGTCAGCAGGAGAGACAGGTCACGTTTCTCTATTTATTTCATTTAGGTTAACGCTTTTAAACGGAACCTTTACTTTCCACTAGTAGAAGCATAAACCTTACAACTGTTGGTTTTTTCAGCAATAAGCATGGTGGATTCTGCAATAGCCACGGCAGCATATGATTGAGTTTGGTTGTTTTGGCTCTTCTTAGCAGATCAAAGGCTGGGTACATAAAGGGGCTTTTTTTTCGAAAGATAATGTTTCCAATCACACAATCAAAAGACCATTTCACCTGATATCTTACCAGTGTGTACTGTCCAAAGATGCTAAAAAAATTTTTTAAACGGCCTGTGATCTTTCTGAGCTCCTTTCCATGGATCAACCATGGAAAGATATCTTTTGATTCTGTGTCTATTAGGAGCTCTTTGGACAGTGCACACTGGTAAGATATCGGGTGAAACAGTATTTTGATTGGGCGACTGGAAATATCTGCTGAAAAGTCCCAGTGTGTACCCTGCTTTAGATATATTTTTAAAACACAAAAAAACTAACTGGAACTCAGGAGATGAGGAAAACATGTTTCAAGTTTACCTGAGTTAGAAAAGAATTGTGTAGGGCAGTTGTAGGATAAGTTAAAAGGGTGTTTTATTTAAAATGAGAGAATGGTGGGGGTTGTTAAATGTTCACTTTATAATACTTCCTACAATAAAACCCCCAAACGTTTACATTTTAAGTTACTGCTCATTCTAATACAAACACATAATCTATCTTGAAGACTAATATGTTATTTGTGTGTGTGTGAGTGTGTGTGTGTGTGTGTGTGTGTGTGTGTGTGTGGGGGGGGGTTAATAAGTACACACATAATACCCCTTTATTGGCAAGCCTTAAACATTTCATCAGTTGTACACATTTTTCTTGCTCGCTAGAATGTCTGTGGCTGCAGGATCTGATCAGATCTGAAGGATTTAAAAACCAATTTCCATTGAGAAACATAATCTGTTTTAAATAATTAGGTCTTTCAGTTGTATTTGATATTAGATCATTACTGTTGTGATTATTTTTATTTATGTTATGTGTGTCCTTATTAAACTATTATATGAGAGGTTTTTTTTTATAAAACAAGTGCTTCTCAACTTGTATTTTATGTTTTGATATTATAATGGTTGATACAAATCACTGCCATAAGTTTCAGAGTTTGGAAGAAAACTTTGTAGTTGGTTTTTCTTTCAATTGCAAATTAAAGAAGAAACAAGATACATGCTCACTCCTGTACACATTTCAAGTATAAAATTCTCCTGTTCTGTAAAGAAATATTATGTTAAGGTGTGTTATATTATTTTCATTTACACGGCAGTTTAATGCATATAAAATAATACAAAAATTTTATACAAACATGATCACATAACATTGACAATTCAAAAAGATTTTTTTTAGTGCACCATATACCATAAAAGGAGAAAAATGGATTATGGCATTAAATATGGGAGACTGAAATTTGACACTACAACAGAAAAAAATATCAGGGCTACATCACTTTCTTTAACAAAATTGTACAAAACATCAGCTTCTAACTAGATATAACATAATACTGATAGTCACAGTTTAACAATGAGCAACTGTGTTTGTTTGTTTTCTCACACTAATGTAGTATAAAAAACAGTTCCTTTTTATTAGCAGTATTCATTTCAGGTAACTTCAGTCATCGATGACGAGTGATTCTGTGAAAATGAGAAATTAGAAAAAATTAAGATTTTAATTAAGATAATTGCAAACTGCATTACTGTAAATTAACTTCAATGGTTTGCATTTTGTTTAGATTTTATTATGTATTTAATTTTGATATTTGTTAAGTTTTATATTTTACTTTTATAGAACTTTGGTGAAATGAAGGTCAGTTAGACCTGAATGGGGGTTAAACCCTAAGGTTGTGCCATCCTCTTTGAGGACGTTACTTTGTATGGGTTGTTCTGGAATCAGCCAATGAAAAGAAAGGAAAGAATGGCCGGAGTAGAAGAAAAAATAAAAACGGGAGAATCTCTTTTGTCTCCTCAGGATTTTTGCCAGGAGTCCTGCAAAGAACAACTTCGCAACCCTAACCACCCCCTTTGATGAGGAGAATTGGATTTGTAGCACACACAGTTGGTGGATAAGCAGCGTTATAGAAATGTTTACATTGTGGCCAGTTTGTTGGAAATATTAAAGATTTACCAGGGTTTGGTAAATAACTTGGAGTTAAAATGCAATTGGTATTTGTTTGATAAGTTGATACTGGCTGCACGCAATTGGCGCGCTATGGAGGGGTGTGCCCCATCAAACTGTCCTTTAATGTTGACGCATTTTTGCCATTGCCATATATTGAATTAGTTATATGTGTTATGTAGGTATGTGTCTATGCACTGTGTTTTTCTTCTTTGTATAGTTGCAGATAATTTTATGTTGTAATTTAATAAAGCTGACAATTTTTAAGAGCATTATAACTGTGTGTGTCAGTTTACTCCAATATGTTCAGGTTTAGGCAACAAGGAGCATGAAGCATTAACCAGTACGAAGTTTAACATAACTATATTTAAAGACTAAACTTTTTGATAATGAACGATTTGAATGTTAAACTTAATTTTTGAAAACTCATGCTAGATAATATTATTTCTTTCCTCCACTAGAGGGAGCACTATATTGTTTTTTATACATGTTTTTTATTAGCACACCAAAGTACAGCATTATAACTACAAAATCTTACTTTACAAAGAAGTGTGTATTTGACACAAAATCCATCCATCCTTTAGTAGAATTTACAGTCTATATTTGCACAAGTGTAAACTCTACTGTTTATTACAGTAGAAATAAATGACCTCTTAGTATGAAGCTATGAATATTCAGCATTCACATGAATTAGTTGTTTCAAACTTGTCTACTGATGATTAAAATGCCAGTTAATGCTAATGGAGTCTCCAGGTACACTGAGATACAATTAACCTTAATCTTAATATTAATTGAAAACACTTTAAGCCTAAATTCATAATAAATATTGCCAGACATTTTCCAGTATTGATGTGACCTTGAAGACAACACAATTCAGGGCTGATCCAGAATAAAAGCAAAAGTAGGTGAAAAAGTGCACCTGGACAAACGATGTTTCAAAGTCAGGGGTGAATGTTTTTTTTATTTGCATACAGGAAAACAAAATCAAGCTCTTGCTTATAACACGCAAATTCTGAACAGCATAAAATTTGAAACTGCAATTTACTGAGTCTACTTAGTTGAGCAACCTGACCACTCTGATTGTACAATTTAAATTTGCTTCCCTTGAATTTTTTTTAAATTAAATTAAAGTGTATATTCCCACTTGTTGTTTCTCATACTCTAATGCTGGGTACACGCTTTTATGATATCCCCGGCTCACAACAAAATGGTTTGATAGCTAGGGAAATCAAGAGTATACATTCTACCCAATGATTGGGCCTAGCTCCCAGCCATGCTAAGCCATAGGATCGGTACATCGCTGATCCCATCATCAATCATTAATTGTTTGCTTTTTTTTTTTTTGCCAATCTCACAAATTTGTCCGGCATGCACACTGCAATTATTGGGTAAATAATTGTATAGTATTTGCCTGGCTTTAGCATCTGGATCAGCCCTAACAAATAAAAAGCAAATGCATATTTTGTTTAAGGACAAAAGTAAAAAACAAACAAACCAAAAAAACTTGGTACCATAAGCATGCACAGTACTAATCTATAACTCTGTGGAAGCACCTTTTCATTTCAGTGGAAATAATTGTTTTTAATAAATGTCTATCCACTTCAACCATCTAGAATTTAATCCCATTTTTCCCATTGAGAAAAAGTTCAAGGTCCATTCATTGCGATGGGATCTCCTGTGTGAAGCCTTTACTATATCACTCTACAGATTTTAAAAGAGGTCATTCCTTGACCAATGTGTATTTTAAATTGTTATCATGTTGAAAAATGAGACTAGCTCCAGATTATCTTTATGTTTGCAGCATACATTATTTCATCTCTAATGACTAAAACCGGGCAGCATTGTTATGTGAACTGGGACCCCCCTCAATTCCAAGAACTCTGTGTGCCACCCCCACACTGATGTAAATGTTGTGATACATGCTCCATTGTTTGTCCTACATGAATATGTTGAACCCTTTTCTCAAGCAATCTCATGTTTCAATGTAGTGTCTGTATAGGCTTTAATTTGAATTCATGTACTGAGGCAGTTGCCTGAATGTCCGGTAAACAGTTCAATATGTTCTTATAAGAGTGTTATCTGTACTGTGAAAATCTTTTACTATCTTATCGTCCTGCTGATGCGCAACTACACTGTACAATGTGTAATAATATCATTGTTTTTGTAGATGTATGTTTTGTCTACTTAATTTAAAAAAAGTTACTGTATCTTTATATATATATTTTACACTTTGCAAAATTCAGTTGAGTTGATGAAAACTATACTTTGTCCTGCCAGCACTCCTCAGCCTTGTTGTGCAAAATACAGGATGGGATATAGGCCCGTATTCAGATACGTCCGGTGTTTAGCGATTTTTAAGACCGCATATACGCAATCTACGTAAGGAAAGATATGTAGATTACGTACAAAAAATTACTACGCATGCGCAGTAGTAAAAATCGCTAAACACGTCCGGTAGTCTCAATACGGACCATAATTCTAACGGTTCCAGACAGAAATTTCTGAAACTCTTACGGTTTCAAAGGAATCTGATTTTACAATTTTACCAAGCTTTTAAAATGGAAAAATTTCATGATTTACCTTAATTTAAGGCCTTACAGTACAAAACTTTTACTTTTAATAATGGTCTAAAATAATCCAGTTTTTCTAGGACTGGAATTTACTCATAGACTTTCTGTTTCTTCCTTCGGGTAGATCTAAGTAAAGAAAGAGATGGAGCTGGGGCTTAATGATGTGATTTATGCAAATCATGCCCCGAAGCCCCGCCCCTGTCTATCAACTCTAATTTTCATAGTGTTATTGGAGTGTGGGGTGGGGTGGGCATGATGATGATGCAAATTATGTCATCAAATCCCAGCCAATCACTAGTAACACTAGGAATTGCAGTACTGATAGTAGGAGGTGGAGTCCATGATTTACTGTCCTGGGATAGCAGGAGAAATTCTTAAATTTTAGGAGATTCGGCAACCCTTAATTTATTACTTATTTTAATTGGGACAGAAAATTTGAAAAGTTTCATAATACTTTTTAGTATTTATAGATGTTTTAGCTTATTAAAAAAGTGCCAATCTAATATAAAATAAATATCTACACAGCAGAATTCAAATCAATTCATCTGGAGTTTGTGAAATAAAACATGCTTGAATCATGAAACTAGTAAAATATCAATGGTTTTGTCATATTAATGTCTATTAAATATACATAATAAGTTCATAAACCACTGCAAATAAGAACATGTAATAATACCTGTGCACTCAAAGTTTCAAGAGGACTCTCAACTCTGGGAAAAGCCATTAGGGGCATTCCTCTTGTGTCTTCAGGTTTTGGTTTAGATGGAGTCCCATGGGTTCCTTTAAAGTTGTGCACAACACACAACCCCTGTAAGAAATAAACCAGTTATATTTACAAGTGTCTTACTATAACATTCTTTTCCCTTAAACTGTATAGGTACGCTGGGAATGGAACCATACAAAAATGTTAATTTGCACAAATAAATATTTAATTAAAAGAACGTTAAAAAAAAACACCTCAATTTAAGCATCATTATAATACTGAGCTGTGGTTAGGATTATGGCTGATTGCAGTAGTACCATACTTCCATAACTTGTACGATAGTTACAGATGCACCCAGTGGTTGCCTAGGGCACTGGGCCTAGGGGGGAGGGAAGGGCTGAGGGTGCAGGGATTATTTTATGTTTTCCTCTGTTAAAAATGTTTTACAATAAAAATAAAGATTGCAGATGGGTGGGGCTGGGCTGTAACAGAGCACAAAGAGGGGGTTTGAAGTGAGTTACAACTGATCCTACTCTGGCAGTTCCGCACAGAGGATTTTTTCAGTCTTTTCCTGGTGCCTAACATTTAGCCAATGATGTCATTGTGCTACTCCCTCATTGGCTTCTGATGCTATGCACCACCCTTAATGCCTATGGGCCGTATGCAGAGCTCCGGCCGCATTGCATATGTGGCCGGAGTTTTCCGATATGAGCTACTGCGCATGTGTAGTAATTTTGTTACAACATCTACGTTACTTGTTGCAACGTAGACCACGTATACGCAATCTACGTTGCAACAAGTAACGTAGATGTCGTAACAAAATTACTGCGCATGCGCAATAGCTCATATCGGATGCGGCCGGAGCTCTGCATACGGCCCCATACTCCTTTCGGTCTACCTCGGCACAGCTCTGCTCAGTCTGCTGACAGGTAAGTATGTGAGTATTAGCATGCATTCTAATTATTATACTATTTAATTATTTATGTTAATGAATTCAGATGGATATTGATATATAATGATAAGTTAATCATTAATTTATGCATTCTAGGTTTTGCTGCATAGGGTCAAGTGATAGTGAGGTAGGACTTTTTAAAGTTTCAATTTTATATATATATATAAGGGAGAAGCCCTATGGGGAGAGGGGGGAAGGGGAGTTGAACATTGCCTAGTGTGCCCAGACACCAAGCAGAAGCCATGGGTGCTCCTGCCTTGACACAGCCCTTATACCCCGTTCACACTGAACAAAAAACCCAGGATATTGCCGGGGCAAGCACTGACGACCCGGGTCGGGGCTCAGTGTGAACGGGTGCTCTGGCTGCTACCTGGGTCTGCTGACCCGGGAATTATAACAGGGACATTTGGAGGGTTATTCCCGGGTCCGACCCGGGTAGCCGGTAGCGTGAACAGTGCGACCTGGGTTTTTCAACACAGACACTTCAGGATTGGTGTAATTTATTTACTATTGCCCTGGCAACAAGTGTTGCCAGGGCAACAGTAAACAAATTACGCAAATTACGCAGTGTAATGACTCACACTACTGACAGAGCAGACCCAGGTCCCGGAATTTCCCGGCAATGTAAACAGGGTCCGTGAGCCCGGGATCTTCTTGTGACCCGGCAATATCCTGGGCGGCAGTGTGAACATGGTATTACCCTCAGAACGCAGAGTTTCTCTCTGATCTCAATAGGATGTTGATGTGTGCTCTTCCATTGTGGTCATGTTAAATGCAAAGAAACATGATGCCAGCTGGCGAATGCTCAGAACTGGATCCGGGCAATTAAATCAATTTCCTCAAACGCCCCCTTAACCACTTCATAATACAGGCCACTCACTACTTTTACCTGGCAAACCAGTTGACCATTGTACAGAATGTACCACTTATCTAGATGTTTTAAACTCTACTATCCTATAGATTTTTCACTTATGAGCAGGACCCTCTTACTTTCCAATTTATTATTATAACATCATTTTTTTATTACCCAGTCTTGTTTATAATGCTATAAAAATTGTTAACCACTATGCAAATATATTGGGTCTAGATAAAAAAACCAATAACTTTTAATAAATAAACAAATATTTAGGTTTAAATTGAGTTAATTTTAAAGATTCTCCTCCTTACTGTAAATGAACTAAGTTAGGTCACCTCTGTTCTTACCTGTAGCATTGCTGTGATTGTAGGCAGTCACAGCTGTGCTCTGCGTTTTAGCCTGTATATTCACAGTTGAATAAGCTTCTGTTCCGGGCAGTGTGAAAGTGCATAACAATAATCTACACTATCAGACGTATGTCTCAGTCTGAGTAAGGTCAAATATTCATCCTTTTCTCTGCTATATATAACTACACAAGGAGCAACATTATAACAAATACAAATAATTACCTATGTGTTCTTCTAAGCAGAGTACTATCATAATGCACTATCTATTAATTATTTTGACAGCACTTACCAAAAACAGAGCCACAGCTGTCCCAAGAATGAAACCACCAATAACATCTACACAATGGTTCCGGTACTCTGATACACGGTTCAGTCCAGTAAGAAATGCGGAGCAAAGGATCCCAAGGCAAAGAACAGGTTTTGCAAGTCTACTGCTTTTCGTTTTAATTGTGCTTGTGATGTACATCTGAAACAAAACAGGGAATTCCTAGTCAGTTCAATGTCTTTTTTTCTTTAACTGTAGTGTCAAAGGTCTGCATTTAACTTTAAGGAATAGTAGATGAAAAACATATTTCAACTTGTGCACAGGCAATAATTTAAGTTTATTCCAAAAATATAGTTACATAGTTCAACTTTACTAACAGGACAGTAGAAACCTGTACAAAATATAAACTTTTGTTTATAGTAGCAAACACTATTGACAACAGATTGCTTTCAGTTATTGTTCATATTAGTAAATATCTGTTTAGTTTACTTTATTCTGGCCCTTACAACAAAAAAGCATAGTCCAAAAGATAGGAAGAATAGAGGAGAAATAGCCTCCAGAAAATCATTTATGAGAAAATGTTAATGCTTTGTAAAAACACTAGAGGGCATTAGTGCTACACAAAAATAGAATAGGTGAAGGCTAAATTGAGCTATTCACTGTAAAAAGTAATAACCAAAATAATTTAGCAGATATTTTTTTTATGACGAACCATGTTATTATATGACAAATAGTGATACAATCAAGAATTAATGTAGATAACATAGTTTTGAGTATGACAAGTTAAAATGCACATTCCCAGCAGAAAATGCAAGAAATATATATTTGCATATATCTGCATATATTTGTATATTATGTTGTTTGTAGGGATATATTCAAAGAGAAGCAGTCAGACCCCTCACCCAAACTGGTCAACCATATATTTAGAGCAGTGGAAATACCAAATGAAGCCATGGTTAAACATTGACATGTTGAGAGTGTTGAGTGTTTTGTGGCTATGGCCACACAACTTATTGTGTGACAAATTTACTCTTAAATAGAAGATATTTTTCCTGTATGCTTTTGTTCACAATACACAGCAACTGATACACTTCTGACAGGATTCAGTTGCCGGTCTGAGCAGCCCTAAAGAATGAATGGTGGCTGTATTATTTTTCAAACATAATTGTATTTCAAATTTTTACAGTCGGAAAGGGTACTTATAGTGAAAGGCTCAGTTTTGCTAAAGTACCCGCTCCCAATAGCAAATGGCGACAGGCAGCAGTGGCATGCGGGGTTGGGTACGGTTGGGAGAGTGCTGCAGTGCACAGAATGTTAGGATTAGACTCCGGAATGTGCAGGATTTAACTTAAGGTTAGGCTCCGTAAGATGAAGGGTTAAACTTCAGAAGATGGAGGGTTAAGGTTAGCTTTAGGCTGTGGAAGTTAATGGGTTAAGGTTAGGGTTGGGCTCTGGAAGAAGGAGGGTTAGGCTGCAGGAGATGGAGGGTTAAGGTTAGGGTTAGGCTGCGTAAAATGAAGAATTAAGATTAGGGCTAGGCGGTGGGAGATGGAGGGTTAAGGTTAGTGTAATAGAAGAGGAAGGTTAAGGTGAGTATTAGTTAAAAGGTAGGGGTTAAGGGAAAATCTTACCTTTCAGTGAGGCAGGATTCCTGCCTTAACGTGTTGCTGCGGTACGGTTGGGAGAGTGCTGCAGTGCACAGAATGTTAGGATTAGACTCCGGAATGTGCAGGATTTAACTTAAAGTTAGGCTCTGTAAGATGAGGGTTAAGGTTAGCTTTAGGCTGTGGAAGTTAATGGGTTAAGATTAGGGTTGGGCTCTGGAAGATGGAGGGCTAGGGTTAGGCTGCAGGAGAAGGAGGGTTAAGGTTAGGGTTAGGCTGCGGGAGATGGAGGGTTAAGGTGAGTATTAGTTAAAGTGTAGGGGTTAAGGGAAAATCTTACCTTTCAGTGAGGCAGGATTCCTGCCTTAACGTGTTGCTGCATAAACTCCTTCTAAATTTTCAGAAGTCGCAAAGTGACTGCATTTAGAAATCAGCTTTCGGAAACCGATGTGTCTAAAATAGACACATCGGAATGGCAAACCACACCCACTACAGCAGTGGTTCTCAACCAGTGGTACTAGTAATTTATAAATTATCTTGTTAGTTTGGGCGCTAAATGGCATATATACAAAATGTACCTTAAAATCATTACAAAAATATGTAAACAAAAACAACATAAAACCTGAAAATATATGTATAGGGCATGGGCATGTGTCTACATGATATTCAAAGTGGTACTTGACATGATTCCATAGTGGGTAACTGGTACTGGTACAAAAAAAACCAATGGTCTAGAGGTTCCAAAAGAGTGTACTGTGGCACTATGGGATGCCTCAGAACATTCACAGGGATGATGCCAATCCAGGGCCAGCTCACAGACAGAGGTCATGTTACCCTGAAAACCAGTGTACCATAAAGACCTGGAGAAAACATCCATCAGCTGGAAGAACGATGATCAAAAAAACAGTAATACATAAAGTGAAAAACTAAGATAAGGTATGGAAAGATGGAGGAGAAGGCCTACAGTTATGGAGTAAGGAGCCTTGAACTGGAGTCAGAGGACAGGAGGGATAGAGTCAGTGCAGTGGAATGATTAGAGGGCCTGGAAAGACAAAGGAGGAGTGAGTTGTGTCTCATATTTGGTAACTTTAAATAAAGCTTTGAAAGTTTTTTAGATGTCCAGTTCCTGCATTATTTTTATTGCAGTTGTATGATACCTTTTAGGGCTTTATGTTTTAGAAACGAGAGAGGTAATCTATAATTAAAATTCTCTCTCTTAGTTTTAACACAGCCTCAGCATTGGGATATCACAAATATTTTCAGTTAGTGAAGCTACTAAATTTTTCTGTTATTACATTTTTGGACCTAACTAATTAAGAAAAAGGGATTGTTCAGTTTTTCTTTTGGCTTAGGGGTGCCATGAAAAAATATTGCAACACTAAGGGCCAGATTTACTAAGCTACGGGTTTGGAAAAGTGGAGATATTGCCTATAGCAACCTATCAGATTCTTGCTCTCACTTTCTTTTTCCATACTAGAGAATGTCAGCTAAAATCTGATTGGTTTCTATAGGCAAAATCTCCACTTTCCAAAACCTGCAGCTTAGTAAATCTGGCCCTAAATGTGCTGTGAACAAAGAATATTTTGGACCCACTGCGATAGCCTATAAAGCTGCTACGCAAGCAAAATGTTGAAAATACACCTGTTGTGTGTTATGCGGGTGGCACACCAGGGCATACAGTTTAACTAGGAGCCTGGTTTTCACTGGAGTCCCTAATAGTGGGGACAGGCTTGGCTGTAGATAACTAGCAGGTCACCACTCCTGATGATAAAACCCCAGTGGTAACCTGTTCTAGTGGGCCCTCAGTATAGCAAGATCAACTGACCCAGAATACGAAGATGTCATAGAGCTAGTGTAAGGACAAAAACAAAAGCCAGAGGGCAGAATAGAGCAGTCAGGTGAAGTAAGCAATGAGCCTGCAAAAGGAGTCAGGTGGAATGGACTCAGAGAGCAGCAAGACACTGAGATAAAGGTGGAATAACTCACCGTGGAAGCTGATCAAAGAAAGATGGAAAAGACTCAAAAAGAGAGCTACACACTAAGAGCTAGATGGAATGCTAAACAACAGAGTGAGTAAGATGACAATTACTCAGAAACAGTGTGAGATGGAAAACACACAGAGCACCGGAGAGCAAACAGACAAACAGGTAACCCAGAGCAGTAAGCAATTGCAGCAAAGGTACACCTGTTACACACACACACTGGAGGACACAACCAACAAGGGAGGACAGACAATGGAGGCCAGGAAACAGAAGGACAGACTGCAGGAGGCAAAGTAAGGGGGAGAGCACAATAGGAGAGACACAGGGACAAACAAGAACAGACAAGAGATATAATTCACCAGACACATGCTGCTGTGGCCAGCATCATCACATGCAATAATATGCAATTAAGAGTATAGAAGGGAACCAGAACAAAGTGAACCAGAACAAAGTGAACAAATTGAATACCACCCCAGGATATATTGATCAAATTCCGTTAAAAGTGTAATTATGCAGTGCAGACACAGGAACTTATACCAAAGAAGTCATATAGTTTGTCAATCGGTTATTGATGTGGCTATGTTGCAAAGGAAAATGAGCAAATAAAAACCATAAATAATTTTTATTCTGACTAATGTATTTTCATTGGATTGGGTATGACATTAACGTCCCTAATGCTAAAATCCAGACTCGGAAATAATACTGAAACAACATGATTCCAGTCAAATAACATTCCCGACATGCTCATAATTCCCCC
>WWET01004025.1:52247-72083 GCA_011038615.1 Limnodynastes dumerilii | reverse complement strand
TTTATTCTTTTCTTTGCATGCAGGGATATATCTTTGAATTGCTTACTGCACACAGATACTGAGCAGCTTTACTATTACACTGTTATTTAGACTTGGGATAGGAAACATCACCTCTCAACTCTACTACTGTTTGCAACAGATATGACTCCCCGGGAGTCAAGGTAATTGTATTCTTTGCATGCAGGGATATATCTTTGAATTGCTTACTGCACACAGATACTGAGCAGCTTTACTATTACACTGTTATTTAGACTTGGGATAGGAAACATCACCTCTCAACTCTAATACTGTTTGCAACAGATGAAATATGACTCCCCTGCAATCAACATGGTTTAGCCCAGGAGTAACTAAGTTAATGCACTTAACAAGGTCTGGATCCAGCCCAATGGGCCCAATTCAATTAGCCACGATGACGGGAAAAAGCTTGCGGTGCGCTTTTTCCCATCATATACAGTATGAAAACTAGGCTAATTTTTATGTGCACCTCGGTGCAAAGCAAACTGAATCGGACTCAATGTGTTGATGACAATAAGTTACTGATGTTTTTCGTGTAACCATCGTGTGTGCCATAGTGTGAGAGGTAGAATATGTGAAGGGTGTTATGTGGATGTTTTTGCCATTATATCTGGAGCTAAAAAGAGTTCTTGCACAAGCTAGTTTTCTAGAATGTAAATGATGAGTTATATGCCCATGCTTCAAGAGATGTTTATGAAGTCGAAAGAGTTCATAAGTCATCATTAAAATGAGCTGTTTAGAAAGAAGCAAAGTTCAGCCTAGTTTGAACCTTGAATTTAAAGATGTAGAGGAAGTAAAATAAGTAAAAAAAAAAGGAAGCAAATCTGCACCTTGGCAAAATCATGTTAAACTGCAGAGGGAGGCAAATTTAAAAAAATGCATAATGAGTTAAGAGGTGATGTTTTGTAGTTCCTCTCTAAATTGCAGTTTAAAAATAAAGTTGTTCTGTATTTGTGTGCAATAAGCAAAATCAGACAGTATTTGCCCAGAATGCATAAAATTAAATACATTTTTAACCCTCACATTGCAACATGTTTTTTCCATCTGCAGATTTGCTTGCACCTCTTGGTGCAATTGCTCCTAGATCTGGGCCAGCCGCATAGAGGCATGGTTAGAGGTGAACAAACCGTTCAGGAATTTTAATCAGTCCAATTGTTCAAGGGGTGGAAGATGTCCCTTTGTACAGGCATGTCTATGTTTCAGAATCTGGAAAAGTTAGTACAATATGCCCCGGGTTAACTCTCCAATTAATGAGTATGCAGATAAGCCTGCTGGAAGACTGAATAAAGAGTTACATTTAGTGTGCATGCGTGGCCTGTTTGATAGTACCCCTATTCCAGATCTGATTTTTTTTTTCCCCAAATGACATTGGGCTGGATCCAGACCTACGTTCCCTTTATGTTTCAACGCCTAGCGTATTTACGCTATCGTAATTACTATGCACTCCCCTAGGCACTGCCCTCGGTCGTACGCACTTTTGTTGTTTTACGCTTTCCAAACCCTACCTTAACTTTTCAAATCGTAACTCCTGTCGGCCGTAATGGATGCACGTACTTACGCGCCTAAGCACGCCCATACTGTATGATTTAAATGCCTCCCCCCGCCTCCAAAGCATATTTATGGGTGTCATATGGCTGCATGCCCCTTCGTCCATAGTTACGCTCTTGATACTAGGATCGGATGTACGTACAGTTACGTGCTGTAACATCTTCCACGTGTATGCGCAGTACATACAAAATAGCGTTTTTACGACTCCGGCTACCATAAATACACTAGCGGACGTAGCTCATTGGCCCATTGTTTCAAAAAAGGTTCCAAGGACATTTCACTTAATTCGACAGCTGTGCCATAACATTATCTAGATGTCAGATGCATTATCAGATGCAGAGAGTACTTCTTGTTATTGTGTTTGGCAGATAGTTGAGCTGGCATAGAGGACTTGTTCCAGGTGGCATGCTTATTAATTCGACAGCTGTGCCATAACATTATCTAGATGTCAGATGCATTATCAGATGCAGAGAGTACTTCTTGTTATTGTGTTTGGCAGATAGTTGAGCTGGCATAGAGGACTTAGCGCTTCGCTCATTAGCTCCTGCTACTTTGAGGTTTTACCAAGTAGCTTGGTCCAGGTGGCATGCTTACCAAAGTGTGAGTGGTTATGGTCAAACCGGAAAAAATAGGCCATTCTTGATTTTGCATGATGTGAGCATAGGTCAGGTCAAGGTCATGACGAGAGCTGCAAGTGCTATGTATTTTATTCTTCATGCAGCCACAGGTGAACTGGATGTGACAAAGAGTTTTGTTTTGAGAAAGGCACTTCATGGCTGGTCCAGAGCATGGTCTACATGATGTCTGATGCTCAACGGCAAAATTTTGCTTTTTTCTACAGCTTTTGCTAGTACCTCTGCCAATGCTTAAAGGATGAGCAAGGGAGTTTAGTGAGCAAACTCATCACAGGACATGCTGGCTATGGATGCAATTGTTTCTATAGATCATATGTGTCATGGACGCTGGATGACACTGTGTTGAGCTAGGATGGCTTTGATTTGCCCAGTTTCATTTGCAAATTATTCCTTCAGGCATCTATAAAAAACGATTGTTTGGTTTGTGCACTTGAATGGCTGTTTTCTCATGAGGTATCAGTTTCAGGTCGTGTTTCAGAGATGTCTTGTTCAGTTCATCAATTATTATTATTATTATTATTATTAGAGAACTTGTGCTTGGGTTTGCTTGGAGTCACTAAAGTCGTTTTTATTTTCTGACTTGCTATCTTTATATATTCTATTTTCTTGGCAGTTCTTTCTCTGTCTAATTTCTTTTTCAGACAACTGGTGAATTTTATCGTGCTATGATATAAGGATCAACGTTCTCATTTATAGCTGATTGATTTCATGTGCGCATTCTTTCCATATGGGTGATTTGAAGAGACCTCTGATAGTTTGGGTGATGAGCCATTCTTTTATTTTTGGGGCAGCACACCATCCCTTAGCAGTGACTATATCCTCTAGTGAAAATGTTATTTGGTATTTCTTTTCATTGGATTTATTGTTGTGGCATGTTATGGTGTGTTGATGATCCATTTTTACGAGATAAAGTTTATATATTATATATTTATGATTATTGTCCATCATCTAATATGATGTAGTGACTATGCACTGTATTTACTGTACAAGTTTGTTTATTTCATTATGCGTTCAATTTTGAGCATAATCAAAGTGATTAAACATTACTATTTCAATCCTCCAAATCTCAAGACATAGTGGAGTGTTGTGAGTAAAAAAGGCAAGACCATCAGCTTATATTGCAACTTATTTGTTTGTGTAGTAAAGTGTCATAGACATAGTCATCCACATCAGTTTCAATATTTTAGTCTGTATTTTATATATGTGAATTGCTTAGAAAATGGTTATCTTTATTTGTAAAAAAAAAAAAAACCCTGAATGTTTAAATAGATTACTTCTAAAGCATTATAGCTGATAGTAATATATAAATTTCTTTTGAGAACTTACATTATTGCAAAACACAATCATTTAAAAGAAATGCCCCAGCAACACTGCCATCAACCAGTAACTAGCTATACAAAAAAAACATGAGTCACACACACATTTGCAAATATATGATAAGCCACCAGCCACTTTCAAGTTTTTTCTACTCTAAAGAGTGAGTGCCAATATTAGGTCATATATCATGTGTTTTTAAATGAACAGCTAACTTACCTAAGGCCTCTCTTAAAGCCTCGTTAATAGCTTTTGTGGACCAATGACTGTCAGCTGATGATCCCTGACTGCCTGTAAAACATATTTTTTATATATATGTATGGGTGACAGGTGCAATGTTCCATTTCTAATTAAATATGTCATATCTAAATATCAAATTAACAATAGTGTTTTATTTATTACATTAACAATACCTGTTTGCTATAACAAATTCCACAGATTGTACCCTGAAATTTCTGTTAAAGAGTGAATGGGCAGAAATATTTGAAGTTAAAATGGTTGGCTGCCAAGTATGTGCCCACCCATTACCTTGTGGTTTTGTCAGCAGCCAGTTCACACCAACTTTTTACTGTTAGAGAAAAAATACAATATCACAACCTTATGTACTATGTAGTCACATATGAGAACATCATTTGGAATATGTGGAAATATAACCTATCTATTGCTGTAAAGGTATTGCCACAAATTCAACATTGGCACTTTTCTTAATGACCAACATAAAGTATGGCTATGTACTTTTCCAAATCTATTCTGCAGCATAAAATGCCAATAAAATGTGACTGAGTGATATAAGTTCAATTAAAGTTAAATGTATCTAGAATGTTCGGTAAGAAGGCTTTTAACAGAATTAAAATCTGAAAATGTCAGCCAAGCTTTTTGGCTTAAAACTTGGAGTCGTACATCTGTGTGTCATTCTGTAGTATACACTTCCCAGAAAACTTCAAAGAATCATATAAACCTTTGACCACAATGTTCATCATATACATCCAGCGGCAGAAAATGCATAAAGCATCAGAAAAAAAATATCTCCACATAAAAATTACAGATTTACTGTATATTCTTGAGTTGACTTTACAATAAAACTAAACTGAAGCAAACTTGGTGAAAAAAAATAATGAACAAATATAACACAAATGCAGCATTTCATTAGTAAAGTTGGCCTGAACTATAGTAATAAACCAATAAAAAAATAATTTTACATATTCTATACATGTCTTAAAGACCAAAGTTAAAATTTACTGGAAACTGTATCTAAAAATTAAAGATCAGATTTACAGTAATTTGCCAGTTCTGTGCTGATGGCACTGCTGTTCAAGCTCTTTTGAAGAAGCACAAAGAGGACTAAAGAAGCAGTGGTCGCCCAAGGAAGCTTAGTGCAACAGATGCTTACTTTCCTTCGAAATTGGAAGAAGTCCAGAAGTGCCATCAGCTCAGAACTGACAGAAGCCAGCAGTACTCAGGTACACCCATCTCAGGTACACCCATCTACTGTTTGGAGAAGTGTGGCCATTAGTGGTCTTCATGGAAGGATGGCAGTCAAAAAAAACCATACCTCTGATGTAAAAACAAAGCCAAGCGACTCAACTATGCATGAGAATATAGGAAATGGGGTACAGGAAAATGGCAGCAGGTGCTCTGGACTGCTAAGTCAAAATGTGAAAAAGCTGGCTTTAACAGAAAGCAGTTTGTTCAACAAAGAGCTGGAGAGAGCTTCAATAATGATTGACTGCAGGCAACAGAGAAGCATGGTGGAGGGTTTGGGGCTGAATTTCAGTAAATGACTTCTGTACCTAGCGTACAGAAGTCAGCTGGATTTTTTTAAATAAAATGCCAGCTCATAGTTATTACTTAAACATAGACCACTTTACCATTTAATTTAATATACTCCTCTTTGGATAGAAATACTCCCTAAAACTGCTATGCAAAAAAAAATATATATAAAAAATTATATTTATTGAGTAATCATTTATTTAATAATAATTTTAGCACTAGTCACAAGAACCTGAATAAACTATAACCAGACTAACCTGATATATTATCTCACCTAAACTCCCTTTAGCTTTTTACACTGAAGGATGTCTGCCTTAGCAAACCCCTCATCATGCTATCCTTATTTACAAATGGCTGTGAGAAGAGTCCCAAACCAACATATTTAATTTGTTGTTGGAGTAGGGTTGCTGGGACTCCCGAAATTTGGGCAGTTTTCCCCGGTATCCCGCGAGAGCCGGCAAATCTTGCACAAGTCCCGACCCCCTGGCTCTCTTTATAGTCATCCCTAGCGTTACTAGGAATGGGTGGGACTTGATGACAAAGTCCACAGTGTTAGTAGACCTGTAGTGCACAGATGGTTAGTATATACAAAATATGCACTCTTCTTCATGTAAACTGGGACTGTTCCTGAAACTATGACAGTCAGCAATAATGGGAACACATGGATGTATTGAAGACAATAGGCAGGATGTAAATAAAATCAAATGTGTTGTATGTGTTTATGAGTTTTATGTTTTTTTTACAGATCCAGAATTCTAGTGTCAGGGCCACACTGTGCCTGCCCCGGGCAGATGTTCTGTTCCGTAAGAGGGATGGGGATGGGATTGCAGATTAGGCATAGGGAGCGGCATTAGCCATTCCGCACAGATCTGCATTCGGACAGAGCGCAGATCCATGCAGAGAACTTAATGTAGGTTTATGGCTGTGGACTTGGTCCTAAGCCCACAAATGGGAGGGGAATGACATGGGAGTTCCTTCTCTCTTTCATGCGGACTTCCCGACCTCTGTATGGTTTGTGTTCTGTTTATGGAAGACAACAGTAGAATCAGGAGTGCTGATTTTGTATGTATGGGACAATAAAACTATGACAATCCAAAAATATTTCAGATAACAATGAACCAATTTACATGATATGGCAAACATGGTATGTTAACGATGGCCACAGATGCAACCAAGCCATTCATGTCTATCAGAAACTTACGTACATTTTAGCCTGTTTGAAAGTATTACAAATAAACTGAGATGTCTATACAAAACTCATTGTACTTTTCTAAGTATTCCCTTAATATATCTAGTGTTGTCAAGAATAAATGTTCAGTCAGAGATAACAATAGGTCGGGTGCAGGGATAAGCACATCTCAAACTGCCATGAGCAGACTCTAGAAGACTGTTACTTGTAATCCGTCCAGCACTATTTTGCAGTCAGGCCCTAGAAACAGAAGAGAGTAAGCCTCTAATGAGGTCACAGGCACCAAATCCTTTGAGTGCACCTGTCAATGCATCGTTCAGTATGAAATGTATGTGTCCTGTATCCCTGTTTTATTGCATATGCGGTATTTATTTTTCTTCCTATTTTTACTGTTTGACCTATTTTTATGTTCTGTTTCTTTTTAAAGTTTGTATTAGTGTATATCTTGATTTATTTGATATATGCTATTGGTAAGTGTTCACTTTTGTAACAATATAAATTATTTTGAATAGGTTATATTATTATTATTATTATTATTATGAAGAAGAAGAAGAAGAAGAAGAAGAAGAAGAAGAAGAAGAAAAAGAATTGGATAGTGATGGCATGTTAAGCTCCTATTTACTCATTCAAGCTTCTGAGCCGTCCCCATTATAATTGAGGGCAATTTGGAAGTTTAAAGGTAGGGTGTACAGATCAGAACTCCATGATGGCAAGCGGAGTGACCTTCTCTCACCCGCATGGAAGGCTGGATACAGTCAGGATCTGTTCATTATTATTTTTTATTATAAATGACTTTTATCATACTTAATAAACAAAACCATAATTTGTCCAGTATGAGCATTAATAAATACTATACAAACCACCGTTTCTACAAATCTGTTTTCCCTTATTTATGGTATAAATTGATATAAAGCCGTATTTAAATCTAAGATTACCAAGCTTGCCTGTTAAAAAACAGGATTTTGTTTTACTTGAATTATTGTTAAGTACCTCAATAAAGATAAGCAGCAGCACACACATATTAAAATGTAATACCCTAGGTAATCCATGTGATAGATTACTACAGACAATTGTAATTGCATTCTTAAATCAGAGACTGGCCCATTATAAATGGCACTGCTATGAAATATTCAAATATGCTGGAGTGTCATTGATATATATTTACCTATTGTTTCACAGCCTTTTTCCAAGCACTCATATTATGCAAAGATGTCATTCATTTGTAGTAGGCAACAAAATTCTGCAGTCGCAGACACAAATTCAAATCATTTGAATACAATTAATACACAAAGTTCATGAAGAAGGTGCAAACAGAGCAGGCAATGTTTGTGAGCCATTGTGGTCTAGATAATAGTACAGATGGTGTTGAGCCTGTGCTATCTGTCATGATCACATTTATTACTAGATACGCATGAAGAATATTCATGCATTTGTATCCAAAAGAATGTGGTCTTAAAGAAAAGGTCTCATACTAAGGGACCAACCCAGATTATATTGCATTAGGTATCTTCACTAAACCAAGCCTGAGGACCCTCCTACTGTTAGACATATTTAAAGAGTAACTTAAGTGTGCACAAAAAAAGCAACCCTTTAGATTGCTAGGAAAAAGGACTGTATCTGTGTACCTTGTGCTTGACCACTGTGTTTCTTTTCACAACCTACCATACTTGTATCGGTTCAGAGCTATTATTTGTTAGACGTTCAAGTCCCAGTTAGGCTCATAGTGTAAAACCTACTGTTATTCAAAAAAGAGATTTATTAATTTTCGGATTTTATTATACAATATGCTGTATGTTTAACTATTCAAAAACTATCCATTGAAATGAAGATTTAATTTTCAAAGCCATTTAATGTATAACATTTAAAAAAAACATTGTAAAAAAGAGAGAAAAAAACTAAATGTGTATAAAAGCATTCACTAATACATAACCATTATCAATAAAAAATACTAATATTCCAAAAACACGAACAATATGAAAATGGGTCAGTGTTGTTTGGGGATCCAATCACGGAAAAATTCAGATCTCTGGATCTGCCCTAATTTGACATACTTGCAACTGTTGTGAACGTATGACATTAGTTAGTCATATAAGGCTGATTGTCAAGAGTTAGTAGTCAAGGGCACTCAGCACAAGTTCATAGATCAAGCGGCATGCGAAAGATGCGGCTACTTGGCAAACGTTTTAACCACAGGTTGTAATGGGAACTAATGAGTTCTGTTTTCATAGCTGTTGGCAGGCTTTCATTACCATTAGTGAAGCCATATTTTCAATGTCAATGGGTAAGGTGCCTTAAATAGATCATTCATATTGGACCTGATCCAGAGTTATTAGCGCAGCGGAAGCACAGGTCTGCTCTTTAAAATGTATGTCACCTATGTAGAGGTCCGACATTAAGAACTCTTGATAGGTCATACTGAAAATGAGCAGCAGTATAGAAGAAGCAGACAGGGTGAGAGGTGTAATTCAGCAATCTATACAAGTATTTTTTGAGCGAGTGTGTTTTAAATAATAAATGTTTATTCAGAAATGAAACAAATTATTATTTGTAAGGTGTGTAAGGCTGTGTTATTAAGTAAGAACACAGGAACTGCATTAAGGAAAATCCCCTCCGTCTCACACTTACGCCAGCCCCTAGGTGATGCAAGGTTTTAGGAGTCCAGGATGCTACTGTGCTTGCAGCAGGACTAGAACACTCACTTTCTCATTGAATTAGAATGGAACACCCCTTTTCACTAGTATAGAGCACATAGAAGTAAACACAGCTGGATCAGCTACTTTGGGCTGGATCCAGACCGAAGTAAGTGCTTGAACTTAGTTACACCTGGGCTAAACCATGTTGACTGCAGGGGGAGTCAAGTTAATTGTATTCTTTGCATGTTGGGATATATCTTTGAATTGCTTACTGCACAAAGAGACTGACCAGCTTTACTATCACACTGTTATTTAGACTTGGGCTGGAAAGCATCACCTCCCAACTCTAATACTGTCTGCAACAGATGAAATATGACTCCCCTGCAATCAACATGGTTTAGCCCAGGAGTAACTAAGTTCAAGCACTTACTTAAGCCTGGATCCAGCCCCTTGTGTCTGCCCTTTTGAGCCCGCTCCCGTTGTTTTATTAAATGCTGCACTTACAACTAAAGAAGAAATGCAAGCAGAGCTCTGGTTCAGTTTCTTTACGTTCAACAAACTTACAGGGTATTTTTATTTATTTAGTTCTGCAACTTGACATTTTGTATACTGTCACCCATCAGTCACATTAACCTTCACATTATTAATTCTAGTGTGACAAAAGCTTTATGTGTCATGGTAAGAAGAACTGCTATCATTCATGATAGAACATGTCATATTGTATGGCTGGATCCAGACTTAAGAAGGAGCTTGAAATTAAGGACCTGATTCATCTGTTGCAAACAGTACTAGTGTTAAGAGGTGATATTTCCCAGCCCAAGTCTAAATAACAGTGTAATAGTAAAGCTGGTCAGTATCTGTTTTCAGTAAGCAGTTCAAAGTTGTATTCCTGCATGCAAAAAATACAATTAACTTGACTCCCCCCCAAAAAAACAACAACATGGTTTTGCCCAGGAGTGACTTTAAATTTTTATTTTAAGAAGATTCTTAAGTGTGAATCTGGTCCTAAAAGAGGAAAGTTACTCCTGGGCTAAACCATGTTGATTGGAGAGGAGTCATAGGTGATGTTTTCTATCCCAAGTCTAAATAACAGTGTAATAGTAAAGCTAGTCAGTATCTGTGTGCAGTAAGCAATTCAAAGATATTCAAAGATATATCCCAAAGACTACAATTAACTTGACTCCCCCTGAAATCAACATGGTTTTGCCCAGGTGTAACCTTCCTCTCTTAATTTCAAGCTCCTTTTTAAGTTTGGATCTAGCTCGTAGAGTGCCACTACTTTTACTACAATTTTTTAGTCTGTTTTTTTTCAGTGGATCAATTTATTCAGTATCTTAATCATTTACTGTGACTTTGTTTATGTGCTATATTTATTCCTGCAAAGCACCAGCAAATGTTTTAGAAAATAAAATGAACATAACAAATAATTGCTTTGTGGGAAAATGTTCCACTCACACAATTTATTTATTTTTATAGCAAATTTGTCTTCATTTGTCAATTTTAATATTTTAAAGACCTACAAATTTGCTATTTTTAATAATGTGTTGCCCCAATTAACACTGCTGCCAAGCCCAGTGAAGAAAGTAGGCTGTGTTTTTAATTACAAATATGTTTCAACTAGTTTGTGCTAATTTCTTGTTCCTTTTTTGTATTGGTTACACTATATATCAGAGGTTTGGACAGATTATTGATCACTGCAATAATCTAAAAGAGATTTAGTTTTGTAAACAAAATACAAGTCATATAAATTGATTTATCTGAACCATTATTTCAACAACATATAATATTCTGTATTTGTGTCATATTTTATAGAAAAAAATAAGAGGCATTAAAAGAGGCTACACGTTGTTAACATTTTTATTAAATGTAAGTGCAATTACATTTATTTCCATAAAGAATCTTTAAAAATGATCTTTTACATTTTTTTTAAGGCCTACAAATTAATATATCCTCTTCAAGAGATGGGAGGACAATACATTAGTTATTCTAAGTTGGGAAGCAAAGCAGAATGCCCAACCCCCAACAATTTTAAGGTAATCAGCACTAAGCATTATTAGTCCATTAGTACCATAGAGAGGGATCTACAGTAACTTTACTAGCCCTAGACCAGTCACTGGGGTTTCTTTCCTTTGTGGGAATGGTCCCACAAAAATGAATCAGGAATATAATATGCAGCTGTCTATTGTGGAAACCATTGAGATGTTTGTTTATTCATTTTCAAAATTGTCTCTTGCATTTTTTCTGCACACTTGACTACTGGGTCTTGACTGTCAGGTCATTGTAGAATTGATGAGCAATACTGCTCCCACAGAATCCAGTGCTGAAAATTACTGGCCAAACCCTAACCTTCTTCTTCTGTCAGCCTAACTTTAAACCTCCCGGTCCCAGCAGCCTAACCTTAATTCTTCAAATCCCGAAGCATAACCTCAACCTTAATCGTAGCCCATCCACAGCTTATTACAGCCTATTGCAGCCTATCACAGTCTAGGGTCATTCCCTATATTACCCACTCCCAATAGGAATATTTGTTATATGCACATTTTTAGCACTAATCTGATACAACCACAATCAAGCTGTTGGCTTAATCCACTAATCGTACTGTCAGCTACATTCTGTTCTATAAGAATTAGTACTATTAACATTATTAAAGGAGGGATGGAAGAGGGGGTTATAGGGAGTTTGTCTACCCAGACCTTCTCTACCTTCGAGTTATAAAAATTGTTCTTTAATATATTCCTTTCTACATGGCAGTACAAATTTACTGACTCCACAGATCATTGTAATATCTGTGCTGCATAAGCCTTTGTATTTCCTTTTGTACTGCTGCACATGAGGCTGCACCAGGCATTATAGGCTTTATAGGGACTTAGGGCCTGATTCAGAGGCTGAAAATAAGAACTTAAAGTTACACCTGGGCTAAACCATGTTGATTTCAGGGGAGTCAAATTTCACTTGTTGCAACAGTATTAAAGTTAAAAGGTGATGTTTCCCAGCTCAAGTCTAATTAGCAGTTTAAAAGTGAAGCTGATCAGGTATCTGTGTGCAATAAGTAAAAGCAAAGCATTCTCCCTGCATGCATAGAATAAAATTAACTTGACTCCCCCTGAAATTAACATGGTTTTGCCCAGGTGTAACTTTAAGTTCTTATTTTCAGCCTCTGAATCAGGCCCTTAATCACCACAGTAGTTCTGTGCAACTATACTAAACCTTTACTAAACAAAGATTTTGTAGGGAGGCATATAAAATAATAAAATAAATATTTAATCAAATATAAAGAAATATAAAAACTTATCAGTCTGTTTCTGTATGTGCCAAAAGACAACATTCTTATATGAGAATACCCAGGTCAATCAATTCTAGAATCTGGAACAATTATTGCCTTTCGGGTATTTTCTTATACTGGCGCCTAGATACAGTAGATTCTCAGAAATCACTCATGGTACCATTAAATCAAAATGACGTCCACTGTCACAGTTCTGCATCAATTCATTTATGTTTCCTGTAATCGGGTTGAGAACATTCATGCCAAGAAATCACTTTGCTGCATTTAATGTAACTGCATTGATTTGTATTCCATTGATTTAATAAAAATATTTTTAACACATAACTGCCATCTATTAGACTACTTCTAAGTGCTATTATAATTACTACTATTATTAAGATTAAATATAATAATCATCATAACAATTTTGACATCATCAATATATCACACTTTATGAATAGTATCATGAAATTTAGATTCACTGAAATGGAATTGTGCATTAGATATACAGGGAAAAGATAATATTAAGCAAAAAAACTAGGATAAAGAAGCGAGAAAGCGTTACCACATATAGTATAAAATATTCATTTATTTGTTGTGATTTTGCTAATAAGTTGTGAATAATGGATGATACATTGTTTCTGATGCCACATATGTACTGTACATATACCGTAAACAGTACATGACACAATAACTTCCAAAGATAGGACATTAGGAATATAGACTAGCTTTGGTTACAAAAGCATGCAATTAAGTAATTAGGGAAAGCCAATGGCACAGATGTGCACAAGTGCTGTTTAATTATCTGTGTGGTTGCTTTTTCTTAACTGCTATTGATTTTCTGTGTAACTGCACTTTTATTGATCTACAAGACCACTTCGTCTCACTGACTGCTTATAAATAGTTTCCTTATTCACTTTAAATGAGCCTCTTAACAAGGTTTTTCTTTTTTTTAAATAAAAATTACATGTGGCAATGTAAAAATCCCACTTTTATGGCATAGAGATCATTCTAAATAATACAGTATATTTGAAAAATGAAGCCTTGTCTTCTTGCTACTACATATGATTTTTCAGTGACACTTGCAATGTAATGACAATGAAATCAAGTAGATATTAAATGAGTATGAAGCTTTGCAGTGACTTGTTTAGTGATCTTCAACTGTATCCATAGCAACTGTGCTGTTTCAAATACAAAACGTAATACTTACCTCCACAAAGATAAAGCATGGTATAATTGAATAACTGCGATGGGTATTGTTTTCCAAAGCCATTTCCTTTCAGCTGGAAAGGTCTTTGATACCTAAAATTTCTGGAACAGAAAAGAAAACTTTAGATTTTAACCTAGTACAGTTCAGCCAAATAAGAATGTAATTTACTACAATGATAAACGTCATGCTTTATCCCTAAAGCTACAGATAATTACCATACTTAAAGAGAATGACAATCGTATATAATTCATGTGTCATCATATATACCTAGAATAACGCTGGTTAATTGCTTGAAAAAAAAGATATGCAGTATTGAGCTAACAGTATTACATAGAACATAGATTTTTATTGAGGTATATCTTGTTTTCTCTTTCATCCTCTCTGGGGGACACTGAACCATGGGGGTTGATAAGGGCCTAGTTGGTGTGGGACCTGAAATAGTTCAATTTAAAAAGAAAAGGGTGGACTCGAGCTAGGTGGATTGGCTGAGAGGGAAAAAAGGTTAATTCCAGAGCGCATAACCTCCAGACACTGCCAGTCTGTAATAGGAAAAATGCAAATAAATAAAGAGAGGAAGCGCTAGGAATAATAACCACAGGTGTGTCTCGACAGGTATAGTAATAGATATTTATTATCCAACAGTAAAAAACAATAATAAAAACATGCAAAGTTTAGTGCAGCCTTATAGACATGATATATTAGAAATTAGGTTAATACACATATTACCCTTAATGCAGTCCATGCAAATGGTAGGATCCTATAATTTAAAGATAGGTAAGTCCTAGATAGAGAGGAATATATATTGTTGGATTAAATTCCACACTCTCAGTATAGAAAGGACTAGTGGATCCTCGGCAATAAAGATTGAAAAGTTGATATATGTCCAAAGTCTTATCCCAAGGTAATAAGGCACAGGTTATGTGGTACAGCAGAGCAGTATCGTAAACAGTGGGACTCACATGTATCCCACGGGTGGCAGTTGAGCAGTGAGAAAGAGCCGGGACTGCAAAGACGTGCCCCGAAGAAGTGACGGCGGCTGGATGGCGCACAGACCAGCTGCAGACGAGACCTCAGCGCCCGGATCAGATTTGTGTGGATACTTGAAAGCCACCACGTGATCGTACTTGCGTGCCGGTGAATGTGACAGCCGGCAGCTCAGACAGTCTTTACTTCTGCTTCCTTGACGCATTTCTCCGTCAGTTCCGATGGTTTCATCAGAAGGTTAGCCTTCTGATGTAACCTTCTGATGAAACCGTCGGAACTGACGGAGAAACGCGTCAAGGAAGCAGCCTACAGACTTATTCACTATACCCTTTTCAGGACAATCAATCATTTTCCACAAAGTGGATTTCCCAAGTTTATTTGGCCAGTACTAATATCTACCTTGCGGCACATGCGAGCAGAAGTAAAGACTGTCTGAGCCGCCGGCTGTCACATTCACCGGCACGCAAGTGCGATCACGTGGTGGCTTTCAAGTATCCACACAAATCTGATCCGGGCGCTGAGGGAACCGGAGGTCTCGTCTGCGACTGGTCTGTGCGCCGTCCAGCCGCCGTCACTTCTTCGGGGTATGTCTTTGCAGTCCCGGCTCTTTCTCACTGCTCAACTGCCAGTCGTGGGATACATGTGAGTCCCACTGTTTACGATACTGCTCTGCTGTACCACATAACCTGTGCCTTATTACCTTGGGATAAGACTTTGGACATATATATCAACTTTTAAATCTTTATTGTCGAGGATCCACTAGTCCTTTCTATACCGAGAGTGTGGAATTTAATCCAACAATATATATTCCTCTCTATCTAGGACTTACCTATCTTCAAATTATAGGATCCTACCATTTGCATGGACTGCATTAAGGGTAATATGTGTATTAACCTAATTTCTAATATATCATGTCTATAAGGCTGCACTAAACTTCGCATGTTTTTATTATTGTTTTTTACTGTTGGATAATAAATATCTATTACTATACCTGTCGAGACACACCTGTGGTTATTATTCCTAGCGCTTCCTCTCTCTATTTATTTGCATTTTCCCTATTACAGACTGGCAGTGTCTGGAGGTTAAGCGCTCTGGAATTAACCTTTTTTTCCTCTCAGCCAATCCACCTAGCTCGAGTCAACCCTTTTCTTTTTGTGTTTAACTACTATTTCTACATTTTACAGATAGAATGACAGGTTAGCTTCTGGGTAATAGCAGTGTTCTGGGCTCTTTTTTCCATTCATTTTAGAATATGGAGAAATACAGACAAATGTTCTGAAAATTTGCAATTATTCAGCCTGTATTTATGTGGGATTCTCTGTGAATTCCTAGACTAAATTTGACTAGTTTGTGTAGTCAACAAGTTAATTATTAATAGTTAATAAAGTCAACAAATAAATTATTGACACAATTTTTGTGTTTAAAAGTTCTATGTGCCAAGGTGTTCCATTTGCATAAAACACTTGATGTTACCTAGCCAAAGCCTAAATAACAGTATAAAAGTAAAGCTGGTCAGTATCTGTGTGCAAAAATCAAAGTCAAAGTATTCTCTCTGAGTGTAAAGAATAAAATTAATTTGTCTTCTTCTGAAATTCAACATGGTTTTGGTGTAACTTTCATTATGATTTTCTATCACCACTGAGTGGAAAACACTTATTTAATGGCACATGGCAGCTATAATAAAGCTTAAAACATAAGAGAACACATGAAAAGAGGTAGTTTGATCAAGAAAAATGAAGGCAATAAAGAGAAATATAGAAAAGTGCTAATGTAGAGACAGAAAAAATATAAAGATATGTAATATGATGGCTTGAATAGGATGTAATATCTATAAAGGATGAGCCATAAATTGTTTATGATTCATTAGAAAATTCTATAACATTTTCCTAAAAAGGATGTTCTACTTCAGATTGCCTTGATTATGAGGATGGAGAGGGGAGTCATACAATCTTTCTGTAGCTTTTAATTGGTAGGTAAATCATTCAGCTTGCTGATTGGCTCCCTTAAAATATCGGAAGCTTTCTCCCGATATTTATTAAACTTTCCAAAAGACCAAATAATCGCGCCCGAGCGTTTCTGGTGCGTTTATTTGGCGTTTGGAAAAACGATCTTGGCCACTAACTAGAGCGATTATTTGTCCAATCACCAGATAATTGGGTGATTGGTCCGATAATCGCTCTAGTGTATGGCAGCCTTTAGAGTTACGACCAGCATATGCAGAAAGGCCTTGACGGTGGCTGGTGGCTTATCATATATTTGTGCAAATATGTGTAACGGACATTTCTGTGTTTTATTTTACAGACAGAACAGTATAGTCGGTTACTGGTTTATGGCAGTGTTGCTGGGGCTATTTTTCTCTTTGTTTCTGTGGCAAGCAGATTAACTTCTGCCTTTCACGCACCTGTTTACATTTACCTATAAATTGATTGAGCAACTTCCATTCTGTGTTTATAATAGCCATATTGGGCCCGTTACGGTAAGTGCAGGACAGGAGGAGACAATGGAAGTGCTAGCACCTGGAGGTCAGTGCTTCCATCGCCTCCAATAGTTCCGCCACTGGTTCAGTTAGGTTTAACTATTTAAGTGCTCAGTTGTACTTGACCCTTATCAACCCCCATGGTATATTGTCCCCCAGATAAAATCAGAGAAAGATTTATCGGTAAGTACCAAAATCCTCTTATTGCAAATTATGGACTTTATCAAGACTGAAACACACAGATCTTGTGAATACCCCACAAAAGTGATGGGCAGTTTAACAGTGATTCAGATGTAATGTAAGTGTTGCTTTGGGTGTGCATTGTGGTGTGTGAGTTTGAAGCTTCACATATAACAATCAAGCTGAAAGCTGATACTTTTTTTCCACAGCAATCATAACGCAAGAGCAGAGTTAGTTCACTGTTACTGTGTCTAATGGAAATAGTTTTATATGCTTTGTACAAGTATTCTCTCAAAATTGTGAATATAGAAAAAATATATTGAATAAAATTAGCATTAAATAAAATTTTAATCATTTTTTTTTTAAAGCAACACATTTCTCAGTTCAATAGGTTGTGAACACAAAACATCTGCAACATTACGATACCTTCAGTGCAAAGGGTAAATACTACGACAATGGTCTCATATCTGTTGACTATCCAAGCTGTTTGGACTTGTGGCTGATACATATGTTTGACTGTACACTGTGGGTACTTATGCCTAAATGTGGGCTTATATGTAACAACACACTCTTATTGTACATTAACTACTCCAGTTTACCCCTTCCCACCACAGTATTCTCCCTGCATGAAAATAATAAAGTGAATTTGACTCCCCCCCAAAATTCAACATGGATTTGCCCAGTTGTAAATATCCACCTGTTTTCCTCTTATATTCAAACACTTGGGATCTGGTACATTTTGTGCAAAGGTTGCTATATTTAAGCATATCAAAGATACTGTGCAGTAATAAGTTTAGATTAATAACAGTTTTTTAACTTTAGACATTCATTGATTAACTAAAGATATTCAAGGTCTACTTTTTTTTGCTTAACTTGTGAAATGTTATAGTGTTTTATGGGTCAATGGCAGGTAGTGAAACAGGATATCAATTACAAAACTAAAAAGTTCAATAATTACCAAACTTTGACTCATACCATCTAAGGCTAAATAAAATTTAAAAAACCTAAAAAAATGTAAGACTACATTCATATTTATTCATACTGAAGCACAAACTTCCACTGGTAGATAGATAGATAGATAGATAGATAGATAGATAGATAGATAGATAGATAGATAGATAGATAGACAGATAGATGTATTGGAAGAGCAATGGTCAGCTAACATTTTATTCTACTCTGGATCTAGTTCTTTTAACAGTAGTAGGATGAAAGCATATTTCCAAATTGCCATACTGGGCATACAGACATTTGGCATTCAGCCTTTTGGCAGCAAGGAATGAGTTTGACTTTTGGCTGCTTGAAGCCAACTAGACACAATTTATTAGCCTGTAAAATCCTTTCAAGTGGACAATAAAAAAAAAGTATGTATCTATGATGTCAAATAAAGAAATACGATGCAGGCTTTTTAAAAACAAGATAAACTAGGTGTTAAACAAGACTACTGAAATATATATTTTTGTATATTTCATGCAGAATTCCTAGCTTCCAAATATGTTCAGATGAAACAGAATGTATTTTGGTGAATGCCACAATATGAAACATAATAGTTGTGCAACAAATCAAATACATCCACCTGGTTACATTTAAACACTGATGTAAAAAAAAGGTAGGCTTTACTCAGTGTAAGAACATCTACTCATTATGCAGTGTTTTCCCAACCTCAGTCCTCAGGGGCCACTATTTTCCAGGTCCGCTCCCACTCTGTACCATTACCATGCTTCCCCCAGCCCACTTTAGCTTGCAGAGGGGAAGCACATCCCATTTTCTAGGAAATGGCATGTTATGGAACTAAATTCTGTACGATGCTAGGTACGCTAGTGTTACTTTCGTAACAGTAGTGTAACATCTGGAGGGCGCAGGCGTAAACCTTGCCTGCGTAAGTGGGCTGATGTTAATAACATCTGGATCTGGTCCCATATATGTGCTCTGGTACTCTTGTTTACTTTTAGATTTCTAAGGCTAAAGATAAGCACCTCCCTAGGAATTCATTAAATTCTGCTATACAAGTTTAGTAACTCTAATTGGTTAAAATCTATATAGGTGGAGTAACATTAATGCAAGATGACACTACAATTTTATAGCGCGCAGTTGTTGTTTTTTTTATTTATGCTATCTTTATACTGCAGAGTGCCTGTGCTTTCTGAGGCGTCATAAATTCCCAGACAAGCGTTAATGTGATTACTGCAATGAACTATGTTAATAGTAAATGTTAAGGTTTCACAGGTCTAAAAGCATTATAACTTATTTTCAGAGAACACTTATCCCTGATAAACAAGCCAATAGTAAGTACCATGCATGTGGTCAATATAAAAAAAAAGATATACCAATATTTGCACTATATAATGTTAAAGGGCCAAATCCTTTAACGATAAGGGGGCATTTTCCATTTGCTAGGATCAGAAAATATTGTACCTAGGTGGCACTGTAAACAGTAAACAATAAATCATTCTCAGTTTTGTCTGCTAAAGAGCAGTGTTGTGTCTCTTTCTTTAATGCTAGTCCTTTCATACATATAAAAGTCTTCTAACTGAATCTCTTCTCATCTTTTCCCCAGTAAGCTGCATGTTGTGCTAGTTAATCTATGTTTTGTAAAATAATGTTACGGTACGTACGTGCGTAT
>WWET01004025.1:13109-31276 GCA_011038615.1 Limnodynastes dumerilii | reverse complement strand
AATATATATATATATATATATATATATATATATATATATATATATATATATGTATATATTTATTTACATACCCCTATCTGATTCTATCTCTAAATTAATCGCCCTCCTCCTATGCTATTATTATGTTAAGCTTCCCTCTACTCTAACTCACACTATTCTATTGTATGCATTCACACTTCATTCACACCCTATTTATTACCTATTAACCCCTTAGTAACTTTCCTCCCTCTCATTCACACCTTATATGCTTTGCCTGGCCTCTATCTTCTTCCCCACTGCTCTGCCGACACCTTCAAAAAAAAAAAAACAAGCCCAAAAAACCACAACCCATGGCAAGCAAAAAAAAGCTGCGACTCGGGAAAAAAACAAGCCCAGTTCCGCTTATTATAAGCAGACTTGGCAACTATGATAGCAACTGGATGGGCAGACTTGCTGAGCATCAAGAAAGAACTAGGTACTAAATAGGAAAGCAACAGACAAGGGAGGCAGGAGCTGTAATGGGACAGACTGGTTATGATAGATACTCTTAATGAGGTGGACACAGAGGGAATTTTATTACAAGCTAAAAAAAAATTTGGTGACATTATGGTTCCACACATTATACAACAATAGTTCAATTAGCACAGAAGTAGAAGCCTTTATTTAATTTCAATCTGAATAGAATAACTTTTGCCACTTTTCAACAATCAACATACTTAAATAGCAGAAAGGATTGTTTTTAAAAACAAAACATCAATATAGAGCATAGAACAATAAACTGTAATTTACATTCCTGGATTGTTGCTAAGTAGTAATCAAATGCAATGAAATTAAAGAGTGATGGTAAAAAAAAGAAAAGTTCTCTTTGTGTTCTTTACTGTTTGCGCAATTCAGTTGCTAAGCTGGAGCCCAGCCCCGTATTTAGCTCTCATTTTTTTTTTTTACCGAAACTACTACATTAACAAAGTTAATCAGAAATAACGGAACCTGATGAGCGCAGCCTTTTAACCTTTTTTTTCTCTACTATATACAAATTGGGGCTGTATATCAAATCCTGTGATTGCAGCTCTCAGCCACTACATCTATTTACTGAGCGCTAGGATTCATCATTAATTTATACTACATTAACAGAGTAACTATATCCAAAACATTTTATTAATAAATTTCACAAGTTGAATATAACATTTGACACTTTAGAAATCAGTGTTTTACCAACAGCACTAGCATTAGCGAGTTGTGGATTATAATTATGCATCGGTTGGCATGAGGAGAATCTCTTAAGTGTGTTACATAAGGATAGAATCTCTTTCAGAGCTGCTCCTAGTGGGCCCTCCTGGGCCCTGGGCCCTGGCCCCCCCCCGCTAGCTTTACTTTCAGAACAGCTGCCACCTGCTACACTATGGACCAGATTCAGACTCCCGCATGCTTTCCGTGCGTGCGGTGGTCTGTAATAACGTGAGACAGAGGGGAGTGTGGGGGTATTTAATAACGTAAGACAGAGGGGAGTGCACATCCCGTCACTCCCCTCTGTCGTGCCGGCTTTATGGCAGCTTACGCTTCCTCGGCATGCGCCCGCCAATGAAGGCAGGTCACTTACGCACAATGCGTGCGTAAGTGACCTGCTTTATTAAATCTGAATCCGGTCCAATATTAGTAGCATTCCGCAGCTCTGTAGATCTGGAAGTAGTAGTGGTGAGGTCCGGCTGTACTAATGGATTTTCTGATCTCCATAACCAGGGCCCCCATGTGAGCAATCTACGTAGCAAAACGCTATGTAGATATATACTACACATGCGCATTAGCACAGTACTTAGAAATAGGGATGTAAATTACAAAAAACGGAGTTGTGAATCCGGTCAACAATCATTAAAATGTCTGAAAGTGCTTCAACTGTGCTTGAAAACCTTGGGATAGCTCCTGTATTAAATGTAACTATTCGTAATCACTGGTTACAAAAACTGATATGCACAAACTTGGCAACAATTGATAAAGGTTATTTGGTAAAATAAACTACAAGCTTAAGCATCACACTCACTAGCACTGTTCTGTTCTAGCAACCTATAGTTTCTGTGTGTATTATGCCACCAGCGTTGGTTTCAGTATGACCTCTATTTATGGCTTAAAACTTCTAAACTGCTTCTTGAATGATAAGATTCCCATATAACAGTACACAACACCTGACAGACACAGGAATTATATATAAACTCCACACAGATAGGGTCTTGTCTAGGGATCAAACTCATGACCTTATTGCTGTAAAGCAAAAGAACTAACCACTAGAGCCACCACGCTGACCAATATATATCCTTTTTTTTCTATTTTTTTAAATATGAGTTTCACTGATACAAAACAATGATTATTATCATTACCATAACCATATTTTTTTTAATTAGTGGTTATACATAATCATCATCAAAATGATTACTAATAAATGATATGTAGAAAAAAAAGCAATAATCAACGCCAACATCTTTAAGTAGTGAATACTGTTTATATAGCTATCAATAATTTGATTGTTTGGTGAACTGCGGGTGGTGTAGGAAATGATAATGTTAGGTTTCTGTAGTGTTATGGCTTCCATGATCAAGTCATTCATCACTAGTGTCAGCCTCTGAGGTCAGAATGCCTAACACTCCATAATATACTTTGGTACATCTAAGAAAACACAGCCAGAGCTGCCTGGAACAAGTCTGTAAGGAACAATGATCTCCTATCACAACTCATGTTAATAAAATAAAAAATAAAAATAGCCATTGCCAATTCTCCATGCTCGCAGGGTAATTCAGTAACTGTTATATAATTTGTAGATAGGTGTTACTGATAAAAATGTGTGCTTCTGGATTCCTGGGAGAGCAGATTACCACCCCACAAAAGTAACCCCCAACAGCGGTTGAAGACATGAATACGTGATTACTAAATAAGGCTCAGATTGAGGTGTTTTTGGAAAATGTTATTGCCATTCTAGCAAAGTTGATTATTGTATTGAATGCAGCCAGCTTTAAGCCTTTCTTACAAAAAAGTGAGAATAGTCCAAACAATAAAACAATGGGGCTGTCAATCATACATCATTTTTAGCCTTAGTCATTTCTCATTTATGCCCCTCTTAGAATTAAACAAATAATGGTTGGAATTGTTTATTCTACTTCTTCCATTAACCTTCAGAGAGCAGTGCATGAAGAATTGTGAGCCACCCCAACCCCCACTAGTATTACTGTGTTAGATAAACTGTAATGAAAGCCATTTATAATTATAGTAGACTGACATGTAGAAATGACTTATTAATGCTCATGTTGAGATTTTCACATAACTGCTTTTTTGGGTTTGTTATCTGGGTTTGTTTTTCTTTATTGTTGCCAATATTATTTGTTGTTTATTTGATATTGAATCTTTTAGTAGGTATCCATTGTGTACACCATAGGGTTTAAACAACATTGTATATTTCCATTCATGACCAAAGCATTGAAGTTGCTCCATGACCTAAATGCAATTTCAAAAACTATATTTTTTTGTGTCCCAAAAATTTGTGGTCAAAGGTGGAATTACCCAAAACTCTTCTTCCAGCCAATTACACAACAGCAAAAATAAGAAATGCTTATGGTTGGATGATAGGCTAATTACATTACCAGTCTACCTATTTCACAGTCATTATGTGGGGCTCCTAATGAGAGTAAGTTTTGTGTTTTTTTTCTATGGAGTTCAAGATGAAAATTTCCTTTGGTTTGCAAATGGAGAGTTGTCATTGAGTATAATACGGGTTAAGATAAATTCCAAGACACATTGCACTAGCAAATATCAGTAACAAATCATTTAAAATTCTGTGCCTTATAAACATATAAACATACTATTATATATAATGTAGTGTAATTAATATATCTACCTAGTCCATGAAATGCCACAGTAAACACCAGCACTATTTAGTACAAGGCTTGTAGTCCCTAGTGTGTAGCTTTCTCTTAATTTGCATCCCACACATAGAGAAGTGATTCAGAGTTAGAGTTAAAGTTAAGCATCTGCACAACCATGTTGCAATGTGAAGGGTGCAAATTAATACTATTTAATTTGCATGCAGGGAAATATTGGCTACTTCTGCTTGTCACACACAAATAGCAAACAGTTTTACGAAACTCTAATTTAGAGCAAAATGGTATCTCTCATTTCATTCTGTTTACACACTTTTAAATTGCTATTTAATGTTGTTTTGCCAGATTTTAACTTTTTTGTGCACTTATTCTCACCTCTGGATCAGACCCAGAGATTCCAAGTCTGTACCGACCAGTCTAGAACCCCATCAGCCTGATCACTGGCTCCACACTGTGCACATGCTAGAAACCCAGTGAAAAGAATAGTGGTTTGAAATGGCTGTAAAATTCTCTCTTCTACTCTTCATCACCAAACACTTCAAGAACTTGTTTTCCATAGAATGCAAAATAGTTATCAAATTCCCAAACACATGGAATTTCCATAAATTTGAGATGTAATACTCTAACACAGGCAATTGACTTTAAACACACTAATACAATAATCTTATTCATCAAACAGAAATGGCTTTTTTAGGGTGATCTCATGATCCTAATAAAATTCAATACCATAAAACCAGAATTTCATATTGAGAACCATTATGTACACATTTTTAGAGTGCAGAAAATATAAGCTTATCTGCAAAAACCTAGTAATAGCTCAAATACGTCTTTTACGCTCAATTTTTTTTTAAAGGTTTTGGCTGAGTGTTATTAGTGAATATCCTTAATTTGATTAGATTAATTAATTTAGGAACAACCTCCTTATATTGAAGCGATACAGAGTGGGAGAAAATGTGACAGGAGATTAGAGTTGTGTTTTTCTAGCTTATCTCTAAATTGCAGTGTAAAATAAATTAGTTCCTTGTGTTTTCTTGTTACTGTTACTAAAATAAATGTGTTCAGTGTTTGTAGCTAAGGGAAAGCTTTTTACCTGTGTGCCAAAACTGAAATTTTTGTTGTTGCTTTTAATGCCTGAATAAGTCCCATTATGTGTCTATATGTGTCTATATAATTGTTATGTGATTGCTGGTAGGTATTATGACAATTACTCCCTGTGGAAATATAATTACAGTAACTAGGGTCAATATATTAAATTAACACAAATCACATGTTCACTGTACCAATAAAACAGTAAATAAAACTAGATTTTCTTAAAATAAATAATAAAAATAAACTATAAATATTTTTGTGCATAAAAAAAGCAATAATGAATAGGCATTATTTAATGGAAGTCACCAAGAAACACCAATCTATAATGGTAACTCTCTTTAATAGTTGGTTAGCAACCAGGGCCCCCTCCCCCTCAACGCTATTCATACGTAGTCTTTCCATTGTACATGCCTTAGCATGTAAACACACAGCATTTCCATTTGAAATAAGCACACAGGAGATGCAAGTTATATTCACATGGGGAATGTGGATGCTGTGTAAAGATACATTGTTGTTTTTACTGCATCCTTTTTGTTTTCTGTGATACTGAATTATATTTCAAATTGCAATAGTAATTCATAAATAAATATTTCTGGAAGCTTAATACTATAGGATTTTGCTAAAAATACAAATATGTTCACATTTTCACAAATATTCGGTCCATCACCCTGTCATTAAAACAAAATTTCCCTGTGCAGATTGCATGCCCTCCCCTGGGAATGTGACCACCAATGATTATTTGAAAGCAGCACCAGTCCCCCCTGGTTTATTTCCCAAGCTATCAGACACGTTGTGGTAGTGTTAAACAATAACTCATCATGTCCACGGATGACCTCAACATCACCTTTTTTATTATTTTATTTTACAGTACAGCATTGAAATAAAAAGAGGAATTCTTCATCCACTTGACGTATCTAATGCTTTTCCTTTCACATCGTACAGTGATTTTCACGCATCCTTCTTACTAGTTTCTAACATGATGACTGCAGGTTCATATTGCAATATGCCTGCCTGCTTCCCACTCCTGACATATCAACCCATTGCAAAGAAAGCACTAAATGCAAATCCAGCACCTATTAATGCCAAGGCGTATTAGCTGCTGTTTGACAGTCCATAAATCTTCCTCTGCACCCAGGGGTAAACTGTCGTCCATCATTTGACATATTAAATAAAAAAAATGCATTCATTGTACTGTATGCAAGATCAACAAACACAACCTTATTGTATATGCCTTTTCAGTCACACTGTAACGTGCCAAATCCAAACCACGAGCATTTGCATGTTGTGAGCAGCAAGCATCCCCCATAGCAGCATTGTTTGCTTGTCACAGCACCTACCCATGCCTCTTACCTTTCTTGTGCCTGTTCCTTTTCAGCAGATCTGCCCAGCTAGGAGTCCCAATATACTACAGAACTTGTACGAGACAAAATCCCGAATGAAGGCATTCTGATCTCTGCTCTGGGCAGCAGCGATCGCCTTGGATATTATCTTCCGATGACCTGTAATCCTGCTTGTTGGCATCAATCACGCATTTCCTTGTGTATCTTGATCTCTATCTGTGATTTTCCAGTGCTCAGAGTAGACCCTGGCTTTTCAGGCATCCTCTGTCCCTATTAATGGAAGGAATTAGAAAGCTGCTTGCTGTGGATAGGAGGAGGGGACATAACAAATATAAAGAGCATGCGCCAGGCAAGTCCTTAGAGCTTCTCCATCAGGCACACAAACGCTCCCAATGTGTAAAGAAAATAGCAGTAAATATATTAGAGATAATTCGTTTTTTTCTCACATTCTTGGCATACCGAGTAGCGTTGTGTATGTATCTGCTGATCCTAATTGTAATGTCTTCCAGTCTGCAGACCTTAATGATGCCCTCATATATGAGTGTAAATATATATACACACAAACCCACTTAGACAGACATACATATAAATTAGATAGGTAGGTGTACATAGATGGATAGATAGATAGATCGATAGATAGATCTAGCTCACCATGTTCTGTGCATTCGGATTGTGGCTTCTTTTTCGTTCTGCGCATACGCACATGCGTCGCAACCTATCCAGACTTAAGAGAAATAACACATCCGACAGATGGACTGGACGCTTGATTCTGAAAGCTTAAAGTAAACCCTGACTGTCAGATGTTTATGAGAATGGTTGAATTGCAGATGTGTCCATAGTGCAGCCCTGATATTACAGATTGCTCTGCATCTGTCAATCAGAGATCTAGTAGCACAAAATTCGCTCTCCGGATCCAGCCCATTGTAAATTATTTTATATTACCTCTTCCAGCTGATTTTATGCCACCAGCCCTATTTATAAACAATGATTTCTGCTTAGATTTTATTTTATGGCTATGCAGAATTTATTGTAAAAGTTAATCAATCATAATGGGGGAGGGGGGTGATCTCTTCTTTCTAAACAATATTTTAGATAAAAAATTGGAGGAACATATTATTCATTGTGACATTGTGACATTGCCAATGCAGAAAACATTGCATGAAAAACAAGTAAACAGTGTAAGACAAGCGTGGAAAAGGAACTGGAACATTAGCCTAGACTGGCTGACACCTCTAAGCTGGGTACACTATACACACTTATGCAGTTTTCATTTAATTCCACCTCTGACCGTCCTGTTGGCTAAACATTGGATAAGTGTTTACGCTCACATGACTTCTCTTGCTTGGTCAGGTCAAATGATTTTTAAACTTGCTTAAAATCCAACCACCAATCACACAACTAATTTACAAGAATTTAGGCTCCAGCTTTTGTTGTCTTTCAGAACCAAGTGACAAGCGGTCTGGAAAAAATTGGAGTGGCGTGTACTGTTACAGGATCCTTTTATCAGATCGTTTCAGCAGATACTGTTCTGAGGTCTTATGTATCATGGACTGAATCTGCAACCTTGGTCTGGTGTAGGATTGTTTAAACAGTCTGGTCGGGAGTTGGATCCGAGGAGAACCGGGCAAGTGTGTGCCCAACTTTAATCAGATAATATTTAAGAGTGCCTCGACCTGCCTTATCTTTACGTGGGCATTTCCGTACGTCGAGTAGCTCTGTACGTGCGTATCTAACTAACTGCGCCTACACCTTGCCCACACTTCATTAAAATGCCTCCCCTCGCCCATTTTTATTTAAATTCTCAAGTGCGTATTTTTACGTGGGAGATCCGTGCGTATTTACCCATGTGCAATTCACAAGTCCATCCGTGAGGCACTTCCGCATGTATAGTCTACATGAACTACATAAATAAAGTCACTACGCATGCGCAGTTGAAACATGCCTAAAAATATGCACGGAAATCGCAGTGAAAACGGATCTCAGAACACGGTCCATAGTGATTTTTTTTTCCATTTATTTTTCTCTCAACCTTATATCAGCATGATGAATGTGCATTGTCCAGCACAGGGTGTGCAGGGCCCCTATCAGGGGTGGGACAGCTGGGTCTCTTGTCCCGGGCCCAGAGCTGATGGGGGCCCGCGATACTTACCTACCTCTGCAGCAACCGGTATCGGCGGTATTTTACCGCCGATACTTGCTGCTCAGAGTTGTCCATTAGTGGGCCAATGTGTAGGGGAGAATTTCCCTGCAAAGTTAAGATTTTCCCATAACCCTAACCCTTTTACTAATCCTCACCCTAACCCTCCCCTTTAAGTACCCCAGCCTTAGCCTCATATCTCCCGCAGCCTAACCGGTCATCTCCCATAGTCTAACCCTAACCTTAACCCTCCATTGTCACATTACACGGTACCTACCGTGTGAAAGGCTGCCTGTCAGTTGCACTCTCCAGCTGTGCCCGCTCGAGGAGGTGCCACTCTCAGTAGTGGCAGGCTCCAGTCCTGTGTTTTCAGGTCGATCGTGGTGCAGTGCAGACGCTTAATCTGGCGCCAGCTCTCTGGTGCATGGGCGCCCCAATGTTACTTCAGGTCACCAGCCAATTGGAGTCCAGCTCTTGAAATCATATGACCAGGCTATACAATCCTGGTCATGGGCGCTCTATTTAAGCGTGCTACACAGGGAGTCCTGTGCCAGAACAACTTGTTCACTCAAGGCGTCTGGTTGATCCCTGAGCAGCACTGCAGCATTCTGTGTTAAGTCTGTAATTCAGTTTAAATCAAGTCTGTCAAAGTTCAATTCCAGGTCCTGTCCTGGTCATGGCCAGTCCAATCAAGTCCGTCAAGTTCAGTTCCTGTCCTGGTCAAGTTCAGTCCAGTCACACTTGTCAAGTCCAGATCCTGTCCTGGTTAAGTCCAGTCTAGTCACGCTTGTCAAGTCCAGGTCCTATCTTGGTCAAGTCCAGTCCAGTTACATTTGTAAAGTCTAGATTCAGTCCTGGTTAAGTCCAGTCCAGTCACACTTGTCAAGTCTAGATTCAGTCCTGGTTAAGTCCAGTCCAGTCACGCTTGTCAACTCCAGACCCAGTCCTGGTCAAGTCCAGTCACGCTTGTCAACTCCAGACCCAGTCCTTGTCAAGTCCAGTCCAGTTCCGTTCCAGTCGTGGCATAGTCCAGGTTAAGTCAAGCTAGTTCAGTTCCAGTCCTAATCCAGTCCAGGTTAAGTTAAGCTTGTTCAGTTCCAGTCCTAATCCAGTCCAGATCAAGACAAGCCAAGTTTTGTCAGTTCCCGTCCTGGTCCATTCCAGTTCAAGTCAAACCAAGTCAGTCCAGTCCTAGTCCTGGCCCAGCCCAGGCCAAGTCAAGCCGTTTAGTTTAGTATTTTTACCCATTGTTGCTCCGCCTACTAGTTCATGAGCAAGTCATACATTAAGTCTTCCAGTTTTCAATACACCGCTGAACCACTATCACGTTCCATGGAACCCAGAGCGGGTACCCTAACCCATCTGTCCGTAAAATCCATGTCTTGTTCTCTCACCGGTGTCAATTTGTTATTGGGAATGGATACTTTGCGAACATGATACAGCCGCAATTCAGTAGTCAACTGTATCTCGTTCAATATACGGCCTATCTAAGTGGAAACTGCATTCTATCCACTGCAGCGTGTGCCTATTTTCCACTTTAAGGAGAAACTACAAAGCAGAAGTGTGTTTGATAAACTGCTAAACAGACGTTAGGAGGGACAGAGTGGAAAAGGGAAATTAATCTCCCCATTCAAACTTCTGATTTCCTTCTGCAATACTGTGTATATAATTTATCCTTATTCATGATTTAAATTAATCATGAAATTAAGAAGATATATTAGACTTGTCCTTTTCTGCTGATTTGCAACTAGTAGGGGATAAATGAACATCAGGTGAGTAATTATTTTCCCTTTTAATATTGTCAGACTACAAAATGAAATCTCAAATTCAGATAGAACTACATCTTTATACTGGAGATATCTAGACATGAAATAGCGTGTAGAACAGCAACTAAATTATTACATCATTTTGCCTTATCTTTTCTGCCTGTGACAATCGTGTTACCATCTCTTTGTTTACCTACTTACTCCCTTAATTTCAGTGTTTTTCTCAGAGCTGCATCCTGTGGAATAGTTAGCCATATACCACCAGATATTCCTACACTGAGTAATTATGTATAGATAATCATTTGATTGGATGATCGTTCACACGTTTTCCTCCTCCACTGGCCATTCTGCGTCGCTTAATCTAACTACACTGAATAATAATCTGTCCAATCTGGTGGACCTGCTCAGTGTATAGACGCCAGCTATAAAATATACATACTATGAAAGATAATTTAGAAGATCAATAGATCAATTTCAATTTAGAAAAATCATCTTTCTTTGTGTGGGTGTAATAGTGTAATAAATTATGTGATATAGGTGTGTTGATAAATTTCAGCAGATCACTTTACCCAGAATTGTAAAATCCTTTAAATCTTGGAGATAAATCTTTCGGTGTATAGAGTCACCTAAAGATTGTTTGAATCTGTCAGATCAGCAGTTTATCTGTTTATTGGAAATATAATCTTTTTTTTACTGTAATATGTTACGCTGCTCTTGAGAATTCAAATAGCTAACCCAACATGCTTACCATTTGGCGTTCTACGCAAAGAAAATTCTATTTTCAAACTATAGACAGCAGAAAGCTCATTTTTGGCTGTTCGATTTGTAAAATATTAGTGATTGGAAAGTTTTATTAATGAATGGGTAAGTATGGTAAATTTATTTTTTGGCATACTTACCCATTAATTATTTCCGAAACCGCTGCCACCCATCTCAGCACCGCAGACCCTCCGCACAGGACCCGACAATTGAGTGCACAATGGGACTCAATGGAGTCTTAGGGTCAGGCTGCGGGGAAGGGAGTCTTAGGGTCAGGCTCCGGGGAAGGGAATCTTAGGGTCAAGCTACAAGGAAGGGAGTCTTAGGGTCAGGCTGTGGGAAAGGCAGTCTTGGGGTCAGGCTGCGGAAAGGAGAGGGTTTGGGTAAGGGTAATAGAAAGGGGAGGGTTAGGGGAAGGATTAGAATGAGGGTTGGGGCTAGATAAATACATACCATTCATCCTGGGGGATGATTGATTGCTTCTCCTGGGCGAGGCACTAGCAATCAATTTGAGAGACAATTCAAAACTGGCCGGTATAAAATGGCCCTTTTGAAAAAGGGCCATTTTAACTAGAGATGAGCGGGTTCGGTTCTATGAGAACTGAACCCACCCGAACTTTGGGATCCGATGCGGGATCTGAGCACGGCTCAGATCTCCCCTCACGCCTCGATGACGTCATCAAGGCAAAACCTCATCATCCCGCTGTCGGATCTCGCTGTGTTTTGGCATTTCTCACAGAGAGCAATACCATGAAGGAAGAAGGAGCACGGAGGAAGGAACGAGGGAACATCAAAGGTAAGTATGGGGATCGGATGGGAATATTGGGAAGAGGATGGAGACATTATGGGAATACTGGAGAGAGGATGAAGACATTATGGGAATACTGGAGAGGCTGTAGACATTATGGGAATACTGGGGAGCTAGAGACATTATGGGAATACTGAGGAGCTGGAGACACTATGGGAATACTAAGGAGCTGGAGTCATTATGGGAATACTGGGAAGAGGCTGGAGGGACATTATGGGAATATTGGGGGGCTGAAGACATATGATGGGGTTACTGGCTGTCTGGAGACATATGATGGGGGATACTAAGGGGCTGGAGACATTATGGGAATACTAAGGAGCTGGAGACATTATGGGAATACTGGGGAGAGGCTGGAGAGACATTATTGGAATACTGGGAGGTCTGGAGACATATGCTGGGGTTTCTGCCAGTCTGGAGACATATGATGGGGGATTCTGGGGGTCTAGAGACATGATGGGGGATACTGGAGGGCTGGAGACCTATAATGGGGGATACTAAGGGGCTGGACACATTATGGGAATACTAAGGAGCTGGAGACATTATGGGAATACTTGGGAGAGGCTTGAGGGACATTATGGAAATACATGGGGCTGGAGATATATGATGGGGTTACTGGCAGTCTGGAGTCAGTGTGTGACTGATTGTGTTTTGCAGACATTTTTCTGCGGCAATCACAAAGTGTGGAATAACGCTCCAAAAATAATTTCAAACTTCTTTTGTCTATAATAAATTATATATCACTGTATCGCTGTATAGGGTGCTCTGCCAAACCTCAGTGTGTAACTGATTGTCTTTTTTGTGGACAGATTTGTAGGGACAGATTTGTGCAGCAATCTCAAAGCGACTTCTGTCGCCTAGCTTAGTAATTTAGCCAACCTTTTGTTGTAAGGTGTTCAAAATAGACTGGAAATGAGTGGAAATAAATGTTATTGATATTATTAATACTGTAGGAACAGAAACACCCCCAAATTCTGTGATTTAAGCGGTTTTTATGATTAAAAAAAAAATTAGAACCAAAACCAAAACACACATGGGCGGTTTTGGCAAAACCAATCCAAAACCAAAACACGAAAAAAATAGAAAACCAAAACACGAAAAATGGCCAGGCGCACATCTCTAGTTTTAACTGCAGACCCACACCCAATTGAAGAATACCAATATTCTATCTGACACCTGTCAGATAGAATATTGTAATGCCAACATTTCATCTTCATGTTTTCAGTATTACGATTTTTTATTCGAAGGCAAAGCCAACCCCTTCCAGAGAGCTGCATCGTGGCCAGATTGGAGATAGGTGTAGTGGGCGCTACTGATTGAAAGACTAAGGATAAAACTTATTGTATAAGGTACAAGGAGCCTATATGATTATGATATATATGATATATAACTAAGATATCGGGTCATAAAATAAGATTAGGAACTAAAATATTGTATAGTGCACTAGTGCCTGATTTGGATGAACATACCACAAATAAGTGTACAGGATCAATAAGTAAGGAAGGTGCGAGGTGGCCTAAATAGTAAGAAAACTAAAATCATCAATCAATAAAAAAATAAAAAAACAACAAATTGGAAAAACAATAATAAATGTGGATATGTAAGACTTTATATAGAGAGGCAAGCAGGGCTGTGGCTTCAGGTGTGCTAATATCCCTCACTGTCTTGCTTGCCTGTCCATACCACCCTGAGATTTTCATTCCCGGAACTTGCGCTTTCTCTCAGTGCGGCGGATACAGTATGCTCACTATTGCTCCTGTATTTTACTGTTTTAACCATTGTTTAATATGGTATACTTTTTTGTCTACCATTAACCTGTGTAATAAAGCACAGTTTTATTGATTACTTTACTCTCCCTCCCTTTATTTGATTCTGTAAGGACACAAACTACCGATATGACGGATTAGAGTGGTACAAGCTATAGAGTGGACCCTGATCTTTCTCCCCCGGTCCATTGGGGAATAAGAAGTCTATAAACACTGGTGGGGAGAAGTATCTTTGAAATCACTTCCAGCAAAGTAGAGAACCTAGGACATGGACTATTTTTTCTTTTTTATATATTTAGTGAGATTAATTAGAGTGATAATGGGCCAGATCCAGAGCTACATTTCCATTACGTTTCAACATGTAGCGTATTTACTATGCACTCCCCTAGGCACTACCCTTGCTTGTACGTACTTTGGCTGTTTTACGCTTGCATAAGTACTGATGTACACACACGTACCTGCCTAAGTACGCCCATACTGTATGACCCCGCCTCCGAAGCGTAATTACAGGTGTCACGCCCCTTCGTACGTAGTTATACTGATGATACTAGCCAGATACATACACTTAGAGTTACGTGGCATATCATCTTTTTACGTCAGCGGCTAGCGTAAATACGCTAGCGTACTTAGTTCTGGATCTACTCCAATATGCATAATTGTTTTTAATCTTGATTGATGATCTGTACTGTTTTATTGGTTACATAGCACAATCCCATTTTGTTATTGTTACAAGCCGCCGTGCTCTCATGGCGGCTCACAGTGTGTGATCCCGGCACTCTCCTAGCAACCGGGATCCACACACTCATTGACAGCAGCAGCTCATGTGTCCTAGCTGCTAGACTCCCTTGCCGGGACAGCTGCCTATCGTTGTAGGGGGCTGGTCCAATCCTCCAGCCCTGATTGGCCAGTCCCCCTGTAAATAGCCAGTGCTTCCTAGCCTAATTGCTGGTTATAGCTGGTTATAGCGTTCTGCACGTGTGCCCCAGCTTTTCTGCCATTTCTCTCTTGCCTAGTCCTTTGCTCCTTCGCTGCCTTGCTCCAGTCCCTCTGCTCTCTTTCTCCTTTGCTCTCTTAGTATTTTTCTGTGCCCTTAGCTTTCTTGAGTGCCCCTCCATTCCACCCCAGTTCCTTGCTGTTGTCCTCTTGTTCTCCTATCAATCTCTTTCNTTTCCCTCCCCTCTCCTTGGTGTCATCTCCTTTTGTTTAACCCTTGCTCTCTCCTGTGCGCTTGTACTTGTTACCCCTCTGGGGTCCCGCTGTGTGATTGAGTGAGTGTGTTCCCTGGTGAGTCCAGTCAGTCCAGTCCGTCCTTGTGATCCCCTCAGTCCTTAGTCTTGGTTCTGTGTTCCATGTTGTCCATCACGTCAGTTCCTTCTGACATTGTCTATTCCCGCTTTCTGCTCTATCTATCCTCTTTTATCCTTTTCCGTCTTGGTTTTTCTCCTTCTTCTCCAGGGCGTACCACCGGGTCCGTGACCTGCTAGGTGTCCTGCAGCCCAGACTATCCCCACCATCAGGGGCTCTAGTGAACAACATGCCCTAGTTAGACTCCGCGCCCAGGTAGACTCGTCTGCCTCTTTCCGTACCTCAGCCCTCCAGGCTCCTGCCTTGCTCCCGTTCACAGTTTGTGCCTCATGTACCGTACAGTATCCTTACAGTTATTTGGGCCACTATTTTGAATTGGTTATTTTAGAGTTAGTTATTTTAGAGTTGGTATATTGTCTTAAGCACTGACTCATTCGCATTAATTGATACACAGGTGCCCAACACACCTATTTCCTAAACACTTGTACCTTTTTGAGAGGGATTTTAGTGGACCCTCTGGTGTTAGTGGCAGCCTTTGTTAATAAGGTTGGCATCTACTTTTAGCTTATTTATACTCATTTATTGTGATACATCATTTATGTGATACACTGACATCTATTTTACACTTAGATGGACATACAATAATTGATAATTGATTCATCATTGATTTATTAGTGCCATAATTCAGGAAATGAGAATCTGCCATACAAAATCATTATAGCACAGCATTTAAAATTAAATAACTGAAATGTTTTTATATTGCAGAGCATACAACTTATTTTTCTGCCATTTGTGCAATCTAGAGAATGGTGCTTTATTTGATTAATTTACATCATTGTGACCTGAAGAATGTCCTTTTCTCTCAAGTGACTGGGAATTGTCACCATAATACACTAATCTCTCAGACAACAAAGAATGATTCTGTAGGTAACATAGATAAATGCAATACCTCTATTATAAATCAAAATAAAACTCCAAGAAAATGTAACTTGATACATACTGGAGCTATATACAAAAACTGTTAAGAAATATTTCTAAATGTAAGTTTTACAAGTTTACTGCAATACTGTTTTATAATAAATCAGTGGCCGAACAAGCAAGTGGTGGGCACAGATGCAAGTATAATAACCCCCCCGTCCCCTATTGTGAATTGTTCCTGGTGGAACTTAAGGTTCGGTAAATACCCAGAGTTTAAGACACAAGACAATTCTTAATCAACTATAGTATTTAAAAAAGAATTAAGCAAAATCCACATATGATACTTAGCTTCGACTTGTAGTTATTGCTTGATAATGATCAACAGGTTTCCAGGAGCCCCTATCTCAATTGTTGTTGAGCTGGAAAATGTTAGTGGGTACTTCTGCACTCAGTCAGGTCAGTTACGTACAAAGCCTGGGTTACTTCTGCACTCAGTCAGGACAGTTTCTTACAAAGCCCGGGTCACTTCTGCATTCAGTCAGGTCAGTTCCGTATAAAGGCCAAGTCACTTCTGCACTCAGTAAGGTTAGTTCCATACAAAGCCCAGGTCACTTCTGCACTCAGGTCAGTTACGTACAAAGCCCAGGTCACTTCTGCACTCAGTCAGGTCAGTTCCGTATTATGCCCAGGTTACCCCTGCCCTCAGGTCAGTTACGTACAAAGCCCGGGTCACTTCTGCACTCAGCCAGGTCAGTCCCGTACGAAGCCAGCGAGCTGACCTTTTGCAAAGTCCTTTATACCCCGACATCAACTGAGCCAAAACTCCCTACCTTAATAGGTTATTATCAAGTTTTAAGCTAATTAATTGGTACTACTTATCTAATTTCTACATTCCACATATGTGCAGTATAAGCTAGCATTGCATAATGGGGTAGATCCAGAACTACGCTTTTCCGCGAATTTACGCGTGGTGGCGACGTAAAATCGCAGTTTAGAAGGCACTGCGCATGCGCACCATAGAAAATACGCACATTCACATAGCGTAATTGTGAACGTATGGGAAATTCACGTATGTGTCACTTAAATACTTACGTGTGGGCGTGCCAATTTTATGTAAGTCAACTATACGTGCGTTTTACGTGAAGTAGGCGGGGGGGTATTTAAAGTGTACAGTATGGGCGTGCTAAGCTGCGTACGTTCACGTAGTCAGTACGTCCGTTCGCGGATGTATGCTGTTACGTTTGGGAAAGTTAAGGTAGGTTTTGGGTAGCGTATTTTGACAAAATACGTCCGTGCAAGGGGTGTGCCGAGGGGAGTGTAGCGAACTTACGTGTACGAAAATACGCTCCGCTAATAAACGTACGCACACACGTAGTTCTGGATCTACGCCAATGTTAGTATTACATATCTTCTCCTTCTACCAAGATATCAGCATGTCTTGTCTTGGCCTGGAATGTCTGGTTCTACACAGTATTAATAAAATGTTCACATAAAAGCACATTAAAAATGGAAAACATGAATGAAGAGCTCAAGTGATGATGTCTCTGATTCAGAGTTTGAAAATAAGAGAGGAAAGTTATTCCTGCAAACGCATGTTGATTTCAGGGGAGTCAAATTTTATCTGTTGCAGACAGTATTCTAGTTGCAAAATGATGTTTCCCAGCCCAAGTCTAAATTACAGTGTAAAAGTGAAGCTGATCAGTATCTGTGTGCAATAAGCAAAAGCAAAGTATTCTCCCTGCATGCATAGAATAAAATTAATTTAACTCCACCTAAAACCAACATGGGTTTGCTCAGGAGCAATTTTCTTTTATTATTGTCAAACTCTGAATCTGGTCCGATGTCACTGTGACCTTCACTGTCGCTTAGCTTAGCTTTGCATCTCACCGACTACTATATATAACAGTTGTTTTTGTCCAGGGCCTCCTCCGTCACTGCAAGCTATGGTGCATATGTCCTTTTCTGGCTTTCATATTTACAAGCAATTTGGTAATTTTACAGTTATGGTAAAAGTGGACAAAAAAAGGAAAATGAGGATCAAAATCACTATGTATACCAAAACATACTATTTACTATTTTGATAGTGATATTGGTAATTTGACATAAGCTGCATGAGAAAACAAAGTTTATGAGCTGACACAATAAATGGAAGGTTGTGACTAATAGCAACACCTTAAAAACCAGATAGAATTCCAATAATGAACATATCCAGTGTTAGTTAGTCCCATTGCAAATTAGTTTCCTATTGTTTTACAAATGTTATCATTTGTCCACATCTACAACATTGGACAGTCCCAGATGCCTTTGTCCCCACCACAGAGATCCATTTCTCTTTTCCTGGGTAAAGCTGAGCTCTTGGTAAGCTCTGGGTTACTTTTACCCTCATCCTCAAAAACCCAGTCAGTACTGGAGAAGGCTGGTGGCACATGATGGGAGTACTGGG